>JAGYYJ010002591.1:0-54291 GCA_019671005.1 Hibiscus mutabilis
GCAACTCCTAGATTAAGTCCATCAATATCTTCTTCAAGATAGTCTCGGATAGTTCAGTTTCGTGCAAGAATTACTCTTCCTCCTGCTGGAACATCTTGATTTATATTGCCGTCTTGATTAGCCATTACTACTCTTAACCTTTCGTCTAAGTTTTTGTAAGGTTTGTTCAATTTCTGGATCAAAGGGATATTACATTTGTAATGGGTCTCACCTGGTCATATACCAATACAAAACCAAAGTTTGTTATCCCTTTGAATTTTAAACAAGAAAAATAAAAAGTGCAGGAAAATAAAAACAAAGTCGCTATTGCAAATCCCCGGCAACGGCGCCAAAAACTTGTTGCTCGTAATAAGTGCTACGCAATTGTGCAAGTGTACACGTCGCAAGTTATAGTATAAAAGATATCGTCTCCACAGGGATTGGTGCCACTTCAAGAATCTAATCTCTTGCACTATAAAAAGTAAAACACAAATAGAAGATTATAGGAGTTTAACTAATAACTAAACACAGAAAGCAATAAAGTAAAAGAATGGATGAGATCAAATGAGAGAGATAGGCCAGGTTATCGTGAGTTGAGGTGTGATAGCCGATTGGATCGTCTTGGTAAAAGAGTGCAAGGGCAACTTAGTTGTCGTGGCAACTTGCACAACGGGGTTGCCTTGGCAACTAATCGATGGTTGCCTGGGCGACTAGTTGGGCAACTACTTGGGCGTCTGGGCAGCAACCTTCAAGGTTCGGCAAAGCGTTCTTCAATGGTTTGTTCTTATCCCTAAGTCAAAACTCTAGCTACTTGTGCATGCCTTGATAATACGTCCCTGCGTGAATCAAGGGTGAACAACAACCAATCTTGCGCTCTTCTTAGCCGTTGAAATCCTTAACTTATTCCTAAGCCGGATTAATCTTCACCATCAATAGATTGAATAAAGACCATAATCATTCGTTTCTTGAATCTAACTCTCCCGATATTAGATAAATATACTAAGTTACGATATCCTCTCCCAATTCACTCGCAAACAAGAATAAGAACCAAGAATGAATAAACCTTGAATAGAAAAGTGCAAACTCATATTACCTAAACAAAATCCAATAGTTTCTCACAACCACAAGACACAATAACCTTAGCCAAATAGATTTAGTTCATGGCTAGGTTCCAAAGAAACACAAGATAAAGAATTCCTAGCATGAACCTAATTGAACAAGAAAAAAAAATATGAAGAATGGATGGAGCTTTGTCGAAATCCTCCTTGCCCTTGATGTTGTCGAAAATTCTCTCTTCTGTCCCCCTTTTGGAGTTGACGGCTAGGTGATCTATTTACAGGGCTAGGTCAAAGTCCTCATTTGAGGAGGAAGTTAAGTTGGAATTAAATTATCTTTAGAGAATAGAATTTTTTATTATAATTATATTCCTTCTACAACTTCTCCTATCTTCGAGGAATTTAATTCTTCTTTAACCTCTTAAAGGAAATCAAACTCCTTTGGGATTTAGCTTTGCTCCACGTCATCTTGGGCTTGTCTAGTCATCAATTTTGACTACCATATCACCTAATTCTTTGTCGACAATTACCCTGGCAACTGGCTCGGGTCTCCTTCATGCATTGCCCTGGCAACTAGCTCGGCATCTCCTTCATGCATTGCTCTGGCAACTAGCTCTAGCCTTGCTTTGGCAAGTGATCCTGCACATACACGCAAAACACACCAAAGCAGCATCTTTTCCCACAAAAACAACCAAGTTATGCAATCAAGCTCAACGATGGAAGGAAACATGGATTAATGCATGAATGACTAATTAGGTAACTTATGAGCCTAAGTCTAACAATAATATGAGTAAAAATGGTAAGAAAAATAGTACTTTTGAACACTTATCACTTGCACATGCACTCCAGCCATTGTAGCTTGAAAAGGTCATGTTATTGCCTGAACTAACAGAGTTAAATCACCAAATACTGGCACTTGATGAGCCTGGGGTACACCACCAACCCCAACATCGACAGACATAACTAACAGAGGAGTAGGAGGTAAAACGTTAAGGGGATTCTCTTCCTCAACATTATTCTACCAAATTCGGGCATTACCAGCCATTGAACGTGTCTCACATCGAGCCATGCTTACAAAAGTATCAAAACACATTAAATTTAGGCTAACATAAGGCAAAGGATTCAAAACCATCTTATAAAACATTTTAAAACCTCAGTTATAGGCAATGCGTTCCCAATTCATACCCCAACACGATATAAATCAAACATCGTACATATCCACAATCACCGTGCATAACAAACAATGATATACAATCAAACAACAACATCCCAACCTTTCGTAACCTGGCTCTAATACCAACAAATGTAACCCCCTCGACCCAGCCTAGACGCTTGACCGAGTCGAGTGAGCTACATTAGGTTTGCTGAAGAAAACTGGGGAAATGTTATGAAAAGTCGGTCCATTTTTTTCTTTTATCTTGTCTAGATGCAACTTATTAATCTTATATGTACATACTTTTGTCATTTTTGTCATTTTAGTCACTAAGTAAGCTTTTAAGCAATTACCTTAGCACTAAATGACCCTTAAACAGTACTGTAAATTTTGGGATATTACAGATACGCCTTATGGGTGTTTCGGTACGTGAGTTTTGATCCAAAAAGGCAATTTCTAGTAGCAATGAATTGTACTGATGCATCATGTTTGTACCAGAATGCCTAGTCTATTCTTGCCTAGCCGTACCGATACAGTCTCCAGCGTATCGGCACACCTGGGCTTGTAATGTCGTTTTTAGCTAGTTTTTCACACAAATCTAGATGCATTTAGGTCCTAGCAACTTGCATACATGCATATAAACATCCAACAATACATTTATCAACACTTGCACCAAGATTTAACTACTATACAAGCTTTAGGCCACCAAAAGGATTAATCTAGAGGCATGCTCCCTAAAACACTCCACCAAACATAACAAGTTGCTCAAATAAACATTTACCAACACAAACACCATACCAACATCACTTTAATACCATATTCAACATGTTAAGCTCATCAAAGGATGCCATCCAAGCAAAACCATCTAGATGCATACCTAGGGAACCACATAACATCAACCATGGGTAACGATGCGCAAAGCGCATAACAACATCAATCACACTCCAAAATCACAACATTACACATGCTTAAACCAGGGAAAACATAATTACATATCCCAAAATCCATGGCGAACACATTACCTTATTAACTAGAAACATAAATCGAGTTCATACTCAAAATTGCTTTGCCTCTTGGATCACTACAACTTTGCCTTTGCTGCCCCAAGCCTTAATGCCATGCATCATTAGGAAAAAGAGAGCGTAAGCACACTTTCTTAGTGAGGATGCTCTTAAAACAATGATGCATTGTAACACTTGTTTTCAAACCATGCTTACAACCTAAGCAAGTTCCAAAGATTCCATTTCAAAACATGCATATTGACCATATGCAAAACGATATATTCCACATGCTTAAATCCCTAAAGCATTATATACAAAACCATGCTTGAATTCCAACCATTAAAATACAAAACCATGCTTAAATCCCAAATCATCAAATTATATAGCAGACTTAAATCCCAAAGCATTAAAAATAGGGGAACCGACCGTTATCCTTGATTAGCTGATCGCTAATCTTTAGTTAACCAACCGTTAACTTTACACATCGAATACACGGATCTCTCTTAATAACCGACCATCATAAAGACTACCCCATACCGACCGTATGAATTACAACCTTACCGACTGCAAGCTTTACATCAACAAGGGAACCAACCACTCTACCCAAGTGATGACAACATAGCTCGAGTAGCCGACCGCTATACCTCAAGGACCCTTAACCACGATTGATTTTTAAATATATTATAGTGCACTTTATCCTATGACATGTCAACTATATCCGATTGTTTTCTCACCTTGTCACATAGCCAATATATCATTTACAAAACCATTTATTCACTATTTTACAATGCATCACACAAAATCCCCTCATATGCAAATCACATTGCCATAGCAATATCATATTCCCGACCGGAATAAAAACCAATTCTCAGTAGCATTTAATATACTTTTAAACATGAATTACACATGCTCTTATCTGAACCGATAATAAAGAGCAAAGGAGGGAAACTTACTTTCAAGCTTAGGTAAGTGTTTCAAACTTAACCTAAACTTCCAAAACCTCTTTCAACCCTTTGAAAGACTTTTAAAACCGTTTCCACTCACCGATTTCACTTTGCCTTGCTTGCTAATATGAAACAAGCTCCCGGCAAGCCTCAAACCACCTCAAGTTGCTAAGCCTTGATTATCCCCTGGTTTAGCCACACAAAACCAGAGGAAGCATGCATTAAAATGCATCCAACTCTCTGTTTCAAACCAAAATCCCGCAGCTCTCAAGATGCCCACACAAAACTCATAAGAAACTTACCAAAATCAACCTCAAACACTACCCAATCTTAACTCAGCCATAATATAACGATTCAATACATCAATCTTCAACAAATGACAACTAAAAACCCTTTTACAACATTCTTTTACTTCCAGCAAAAATTAAACTCTGTAGCGATCCTTTTCCGAGCGTCTCCGCTAAAAAAAGAGGTTTTAAGGTGTTTGGGGTCTTTTGGGTATTTCAAAAAATGTCTTCCATTAGGGTTTTAGAAAAAAACCGTATTATTTTAAAAATGGAGTCGCCGCCGGCCACTAAGGTAGGTCGGGCACCATAAAAACTAGAGATTTTAAAAATGTTGGGTTCGGGAGTCGGTTACGGATAGGGAAGGATTAGCACCCCACACCGCCCAAAATTGGTACTTTAATAATTACCGCTTTAATATTATACTTTCTGTATTAAAGTGACGATTAAATCAAAAATTGGTTATAAGTGTGAGTAGATTTTAAAGGCCCTATTATTCGAGAGTAAACCGAAAGATCACCATCACTACGCTTGATACTGGCCATGTTTACGCTCGAATAAAAGGGCACCGCATTGAAAATAATATATCCAAAATGCAACTTAAAACATGGCAAACATAAATAAAAACAATGCGATAAAAATATAAATAAATACTAACATAATAAAATACTAATCTAACATAAATAAAATACTACTCTAAAACGTTCATAAATATTAATATAACTTAAAAATATAATAATTAAGGTAAAATACTTAATACTTATACCTATCAAAAGTATCTAGATATATTTAAAGTTAATAGTTTATATATGTTATTATTATTTTTTAACAAAAAGTATTTATTTATATTATATATGTAGTAATTAAATAAAATACTATACATATTTACAAATGTGCATAAAACTTATATATATGATATAAAGATATAGAAAATATAAAAAGTTATACATAAATTTTGGGCCGTAGAAAAACTTATATATACATAATAATAATAAAAATGTAATATTAACATATATATAATATATAAAAAAGATTATTTTGTATAAATATATTATATACACATAATAATAATAATAATAATAATGAAAATAACAATAACGATGATGCAGGATTCAAACAAAAACTTATAAAACATCATGGAATTTAAATATTAAGGGTTAAAATGCACTAAAACTAAATTACAAGGCAAGAAATAACATAAAAAGTGACTAAAATGAAACTGATGCAAATTACATGCGCATAAGCATAAGTGACAATAAATAAAGGTGCTAAAAATTAAATAAGCATAAAACATGTGACCGAATTAAAATGAAAAGCAAAATGGAGAGCTAGAAATGAAGAAAAAACAAGAGTAAGGGACAAAGAGAAAAGCGGGGAGAAAGGGAAGGACCAAAAATGTAATTTGACCCTGAACAAAGGTGAAAGCGGGAAGGAAATCAAGGACCAAGGGCGTAATTTACCTATTTAGCAAAGAACATGGATCCTCCCCGGGTATCCAGGTCACTGCGGGTCGGGTCGTTCAAAATGGCGTCGTTTTGACTTCCAGTTTAAAATAATATTAAAGGCTATTTAAAAAAAAACAGATTAAATAAACAGAAAAAGCCCTAATCTATCATTTTGTCTACTTTCCTCTACTCTCAGTATTTGACGAAGGCGCCGCTCTCACTTTTCACGGCCGTTCACTAGCCAACGGCCTCGCGGCGAGCAACAGAACGACGACAGAGGAGGTGTGACGCTCTGATTCACTGGATAAAGTAAGCTTTCGAATATTATTTTTTTATTTTGATTTCAAAATAAAGGATCTAGAACAACAACAAAAAACTTTGATTCAAAATGTTTGATTTTTTTTGAATACCTCTTGTTTTCATACAATGTTCGGACTCAACATCCCCCTACACTCTCTTTTTTTCGATCTCCTATTTCTCTCTATTTTTTAATTTAATCTCTCCCCTCTTTAGCTTTTTTTTATCCCAGTTTTAAGGGGGTTGTCTGTTGGGGAAGCAAAACGAGTTCAGCTTGCTACATTATTGATGATGAGTTAATACCTAAAGAAAACTTGACCCAGCTGCAACACCGACGAAAAGGCATGGTCTACAAAATTCGATCCAGCTGTGGCACTGATGAAGAGGCAAGATCGATGGATGTAAGTTCTGATGCCTGATCCAGCTACAACTCTAATGAAGAGGCAAGATCAGAAAACTGACAACTTCTTCCTTTTCTCTTCTCTCTTTTTTTTTCTTTTTTTAAATAAAGATAAATAGTTGAAAGTTAGTGAATTTTGACCAAGCTACAACACTGTTGAGGAGGCAAGGCCTGAAGATCTGATCCAGCTACGACTCTAACGAAGAGGCAGGATCGGAAGGTTGTTCTTTTTGTGTGATCAAGCTACGACTCTGATGAAGAGGCATGATCAAAATTTGGGAAATCTGGATCAGCTACAACACCGACGAAGAGGCAAAACTGATGGATGAAAATTCCAATGTCCGATCTAGCTACAACTCTGAAGAGGCAGTATCAGAAAATTGAAAACTTCTTCTTTTTTTCATTCATTTTTTCTTTCTTTTTTGCCCTTTTTTATTTTTTATTTTTTTGCTTTGATTTTTTTTAGATACAACATTGATATAACTTAAAAGTTAGTAAATTTTGACCAAGCTACAACACCGGCAAAGAGGCATGGTCTAAAGTTAGTAATGTTGATCCAGCTACGGCACCAACGAAGAGGCATGATCTAAAGTTAGTGAATTTAGTCTAGCTGCATCACCGACGAAGAGGCAAGACTGAAAGTTAATAAATTAGGTTCAGCTACAACACCGACGAAGAGGTAGAATCGAAAGCTAGATTTGACCAAACTACAACACCGACGAAGAGGCAAGGTCTGAAGGTTTGATCCAGCTACGACACCGACGAAGAGGCAGGATCGGAGAGTTGATTTCTTTGCGATCAAGCTACGACTCTAACGAAGAGGCATGATCAGAATTTGGCAAATTTGGTTCAGCTACAACACCGACGAAGAGGCAAAACTAAAAGTCAATCAAGTTGGATCTATTCACACCATCAACGGAGGAATAAGATCGAATTTCAGCATTTGGACTCCACTAGACCATCAATGGAGAAGCAGAGTCAGAATACAGTAATATGAATCTTACTATGCCATCAACGGAGGAGCAGGACTGGATTTCAGCAACTTGGAATTAGCCTTACCATCAACGGAAGGGCTAGATCGAATAACAGCAACTTGGATCTTACTATACCATCAACGGAGAAGCAAGATCGGCGAATGATAGCAACTTGGACTCATCTACACCATCAAAGGTAAGACAAGATCGGATGATGAAAGTTAATTTTTTGATTTTTTTATTTTTTGATTTTTTTTCTTTCTCCGTTTTCTTTTTTTTTTGATTTTTTTCAATTTTTTTCTTGAACTTTCTTTTTTTTATTATTGTTTTTGTTTTGTTTTTTGTAAGCAAAAGAGCAAATTTCAAGGAAAAGTTTGGTCTAGCTGCAACACTGTCGAAGAGGCGAGAACTGGGTAAGATTTGATCTGCTACACTACTGGTGGAGAGACTAGACCAACAAAATATGAGATCTACTACACCACCGATGGAGAGATAGGATCTGGATGGAAAATTTGATCTGCAACACCACCGATGGAGGCAAGATCTAGATAGGTTTGATCTGCTACACCACTGACGGAGAGACTAGATCAACAAAATATGGGATCCCCACCTCTGACGAAGAGACTATGTTTGGAAAAAATTACTCTGCTTCTTTATCGACAGAGAGTAAGATCTGGAATGAGTTTTTGTTGGTAGGAGTGACAATCTGGAAAATGTTGGCATCCACCACACCATCGTCGGAGGAATAAAATCCTACAAAGGAAAAAAAACATTTGTCAGTAATTGTTCAAAAATTTTGTTGCTGGTACCTTTTATTTAGATGTTTCAGCATCTTTTTTGTGTTTGGCCTCCTCCAAGACTAAGGTTGGCCATCGTGATTGCCCCCATGTTGAGGATGTTCAATCTCGTTCGGGGACCTGTTTATATGTACAAACAAAAATGCGTGAATGCATCTAATTTTATGCCTAAATGTATGTCTCTATCCTAAATGCATGGTGATTTTGGTGATGCACTTAATCTAAATGTATAACATATGCAAAAATGATTCAATGCAAGATGAATGCAACTAAATGCATGAATGTGACATGATTTTCTTTTCTGGCCCTAAAAGGGATGCCCTTGACTTCTCACTAGTCTTGCCAGGATCTTGGTTTTTTTTCATGCGACTGTGCCCCGACTTTGTCCTGGGTTCAATCACTTTTCTTTGAATTAGCTTTCATCTGGGAACATGCCCCAAAATTTTGTTCGTTTTATGACATTGTCTGAGAATATTCTTGCAGCAAATTTGAAACCCTGTAGCACATTTTGTTTCCCCCTAAATTGGGTTCATAAGTTGGTTCATGGCAGCTCATCATTTTGTTAGAGGCACACTGTTTGTAAAAGATGTGGAGGGTACTTGTGGACATGCCCCAAGATCAAGTTCTTGTAAAAGGTTTTGTAAGGTGCTAGGTCGACCAACTTTTTGTATCTAATGGGTAACCCGGGGACCAACTTTAAAATTTTCAAAATGTATTCATGTAAATGCAAAATGCATGTCTTAGATGTGAATGTACTAATTCAAAAATAGTTCTCGTGGCTCAACTTCTGAACTCACGGGATTCATTTGGAACTTTGAATATTGCCTTGATATCTAGAGTGCTAGATTTTCTCACGATGATAATTTTTCAAATTGAGAACCAGTCGTGAATCAACATTTCATGCTAGTAGAATGCAAAAATTAAAATGTTATGATATGTCATGTAGTTAATGCAAAGATGAATAGATTTAATTATGATGTGATCACAAAAAAATGGGTCAGTTTATAATTAAAATAATCAGATGAATAAATTAAATAGCAAATAAGGTAAAAATGAAAGATTTCTGATCGGACAAACCGCTTGAACCAACACCTTTATATCATGCAATGCTAATGCAACAAAAAAATGTGTAAAGTAAAAATAAAACAAGAAAGAAATCAGTTAGTACCGAATAAACTCAATAAAAAACAATGTAGATAAGGAAACAACCCAAGCAATCCTATTTATCCCATCTAAAACACCTAAGTCATCTGCATGGCTCTAAAAGGGTGGGCTTTCTATATTCTCTACATGCAATACCCAAATTGTCCTTGTTTTCTCTTACTAAGAGTAGCAAGGCCCCCGTTCATCACCCATGATATGCTCCTTTCAACCGGGTTCAACTCAGGGGGACCCATTCGCTTATACCCATACGAATGAAGGATATCATCACGAAATCATAAGGTACTCGAGCCCTGAAGGTACTTCCTAGGCCCATACAGAGGAACGATATCCACATGAAAGCACTAGCATTTTCCCCCCATTTAAAAGGACAGGTTTATATGCCAAATTTTAAATGTTTTAAAATAAACGCGCAATTATAACCAAATGTTAATTTAATAGTCACTTTAATCCAAAATTTCCAATATTAGTAAAGCGATAATTATTTAAAAAGCTCGACTCTCTTTTATTTTTGAAAACCAAAAAAATGTCCCCAGCGGAGTCGCCTTCTGTAGCGATCCTTTCTCGAGCGTCTCCGCTAAAAAAATGAGGTTTTAAGGTGTTTAGGGTCTTTTGGGTATTTTAAAAAATGTCTTCCATTGGGTTTTAGAAAAAAAACTGTATATTTTAAAAATGGAGTCGCCATCGGCCACTAAGGTAGGTCGGGCACCATAAAAACGAGAGATTTTAAAAATGTTGGATTCGGGAGTCGATTACGGATGGGGAAGGATTAGCACCCCCACACCGCCCAACATTGGTACTTTAACAATTACCGCTTTAATATTAAACTTTATGGATTAAAGTGACGATTAAATCAAAATTTGGTTATCAGTGCGAGTAGATTTTAAAGACCATGTTATTCGAGAGTAAACCGAAAGACCACCATCACTATGCTTGATACTGGCCACGTTTACGCTCGAATAAAAGGGAACCACATTGACAACAATATATACGAAATGCAACTTAAAACATGGCAAACATAAATAAAAACAATGCGATAAAAATATAAATAGATACAAACATAATAAAATACTAATCTAACATAAATAAAATACTACTCTAAAACGTTCATAAATATTAATATAACTTAAAAATATAATAATTAAGGTAAAATTTTTAATACTTATACCTATAAAAAATATCCAGATATATTTAAAGTTAATAGTTTATATATGTTATTATTATTTTTTAACAGAAGGTATTTATTTATATTATATATAGTAATTAAATAAAATACTATACATATTTTACAAATGTGCATACAAACTTATATATATATATAGTATAAAGATATAGAAAATATAAAAAGTTATACATAAAATTTGGACCATAGAAAAACTTATATATACATAATAAAAAAATGTAATATTAACATATATATAATATATAAAAATATATTATTTTGTATAAATATATTATATGCACATAATAATAATAATAACAATAATGATGATGCATGATTCAAACTAAAACGTATAAAACATCATGGAATTTAAATATTAAGGGTTAAAATGCATGAAAACTAAATTACAAGGCAAGAAATAACATAAAAAGGGACTAAAATGAAACTGATGCAAAATACATGCGCATAAACATAAGTGACAATAAATAAAGGTGCTGAAAATTAAATAAACATAAAACAGGTGACCGAATTAAAATGGAGAGCTAGAAACGAAGAAAAAACAAGAGTAAGGGACAAAGAGAAAAGCGGGGAGAAAGGGAAGGACCGAAAACATAATTTGACCCTGAACAAAGGTGAAAGTGGGAAGGAAACCAGGGACCAAGGGCGTAATTTACCCATTTAGTAAAAAACGCGGATCCTTCCAGGGTATCGGGTTCACCCGGGTCGGGTCGTTCAAAACGGCGTCATTTTGACTGCTGGTTTAAAACAATATTAAAGGCTATTTAAAAAAACGGATTAAATAAACAAAAAAATCCTAATCTATCATTTTCTCTCCTCTGCTTTGCTCTCAATATTTGGCGACGACGCCACTCTCACTCTTCATAGTCGTTCACCGGCCAACAGCCAAGCGACGAGCAACATAACAACAGCAGAGGAGGTGTGACGCTCTTATTCACTAGATAAAGTAAGCTTTCGAATCTTATTTTTTTATTTTGATTTCAAAATAAAGGATCTAGAACAACAACAAAAAATTTTGATTCAAAACGTTTGATTTTTTTGAATGCCTCTTGTTTTCATACAATTTTCGGACTCAACATCCCCCTACACTCTCTTTTTTCCGATCTCCTAGTTCTCTCTATTTTTTAATTTAATCTCTCCCCCTTCAGCTTTTTTTATCCCAGTTTTATAAACCCTCATCTACAAACAAATAACAACTCCATTTTTAATATGATATGCATATCTGGATTTAGCGAATTTTGTGGATTTTTGGTGAGATAGGGTACAAGTTAGCAGAGCAAGGGAATGGGTAACGTCGGGGTTGTTGGTAGGGTAGATTATTTTATTTTTAGGGTTTGGGTTTGACTGAGTTTAGATTGATTTGGGGCTTTGTGGATTTAGGGTTTATTTTGAGGTTATAGTTTAGAATGGGTGGTCACCGTAGATGTGGCGACGGCAGTAGTGGGCGGCGGCTGGGTTTATCTTTAGGGTTAGGGTTTTTTTTATTTTAGGGTTTTTTGGTTATGGGTCGGGTCTGGTTAATCGGGTCAGGTTTAGTTGGGGCTTAAGGCTCAAGTGAAATGGGTTATTACAAACTCCAAAAACAACCCAAAAACCTTTAGCTATCAACTTAAATAATTAGAGATTTAACCAAAATAAGATTGAAATCAATCCTCAACACTGGAAAAATGGATCCAATTCGAAAATCACAAGATTCCATCAAATAAACCTCAATTAAGCAAAATCCCATAATTAATTAATTAAAACTCATTAGAAAACATATATAAAGAGTTAAGAACTTGGGAATTTCAATAAAGAACCTTTCATTAGAGGAGAAGAATGAAACCTACCTCCAATGAGTGAGTTTCCCCTTAATTAGATGTTTTCCTCTTGAAAAACAATGAAATTCAATAAGATATTTGGAAAAGAAGTTAAAGAATCATTTAGCAAAATCAAAGAATTAAGAATCAAGATCATTACCTTGAACCTTTTAACTAAATCCTTTTTAATTTCCCTTTATTAAAACCCTTTTAAAAATAATCCTAATTAAGAGAAAAATCAGATTCAACCAAATGGTAAAATAGCTCCCTAAAGATTCAAAGTTTTGACTCTTTACAAAACAGTCACCCTTAAAAATAGTTTTCAAAAATTGCATTTTGGTCACTAGCCAAAATGTCACCCTTCCAAAGCTCATTTTACAAAATTAATTTCACCAATATTTTTTAATATATTAAAATAGGATTTTTAGACATTTTTTCGTATTTTTATCTTTCAGAAAAATATTTGTTCCCGAATCCGACTTGAATCTCTAACCCGATCCACCAGACCGTCTAACTAGCCTTAAAACCACTAGGCCCAAAACTGGGGCGTTACAAAACCAGCATTTCAAGCTCAGTTTAAAACTCCCATAAACCATTTGTAAAATATTCCAAAGCTAGAATCCACGTTCTCACTCACCGATACGCGAAACTTCGATTCGCCGACACTGAATCAAGCGTCCGAAGCCTCCAAAGCTTCACCGATCACTTCCAAATCCAACTCCCCTATTTTAAACATACTACAATAGAGGATTAATGCATCTCAATGCATTCAAAATACTGCAACAACAAATCCTCACGAACTTCCACAATCCTCTCACAATTACCCAACCACAACAACCGAAAACATCATCTAACTCTTTCCAAACACAACCTAGACACAATCTAACACTTCCATAATCATCAATTAACACTTAAAAATAGGATTAATCCATCCAAATACCTCCAGCAAACACACAGCCACCGCAACTCCACAAAAACACAAATCTAACAACCTAAATAACTAGGGATTCAAGAGTTTCAGGATTCCATTGTTAAAAACAACTATCAACATTATAATACATCCAAAATATGATTAAAATCAATATTCAATAGTGGAAAATAGATTCAATTTGGATCTTTCACCATTTCATCAAATTTACCCAATTAAATCAATTAAAATTACAAAATCATAAAATCAGATTATAAACCATAAATCAAGGATGAAATACTTGGGAATATCAATAAAGAACCATTCAATAGAGGGGAAAATGAACATTACCTCTATTGTGTGATTTCTCCCTCAATTGATTGATTAAAGCTAGGAAAACACAAGATTTCAATAAGGTTTTGTAAATCAAAGACAAAGAATCAATTACAAATCAAGAAATTAAGAAAACAAGCCTGTCACCTCTGTGAATTGATGAAAATAAGAGTGTTTGGCAGAAAAGAAGTGGAGAGAAAAAAGTTGAAAGAAAAGTTACCTGAAATTTCTTTAAATGTGTTAACTAACTTTTTTAATAACAAAACTCTTTTAATTATCTTTAAAACACATGTTAAAATATATTAATTGGAAGGAGAAACCATCAGCCAAAACATGGTAATATATCTCCTTAAGGATTCTAAGAATTTGATCCTTTTCATTTTAGTCACCTATAAAAACAATTTTTCAAAAATTATATTTTGGTCACTAACCAAAATGTCACCCTTCCAAACCTCATTTTCCAAAATTAGTTCCACCAATATTTTTCATATATTAAAATATGATTTTTAACCATTGTCCATATTTTTATCTTTCTGAAAATATTTACTCCCGAATCCGACTCGAATCCCTAATTTGGTCCACTAGACCATCTAACAAGCCATGAAACCGCTAGGCCCAAAACTGGGGTGTTACAGTTTTGAGTAAGAATGTTGTGGATTTGAGTTGTTGTGTTCTTGATTGGATTATGATGCAATGAACTCTCTATTTTGTGTGGATAAAACATGAAAAGTCAGTCCTCAAGCTTGAGCCTTAGTTTCGGAAGCTTTGAAGGTGAAGTTAACTATCGGCAAGCGAGGCTTTGCGTGTCGGTGAGTGAGAAAGTGTGATACGCCTATTTAAAGGTTTAAAGTTGTATATGGAAGTTTAGATCAAGCTTGAAACGCCGGTCTAAGCTCAAAAGTAAGTAAAGGATGAAATCTCTCTCTCAAACTCAGTTTGGCAATTGATTTTATGCACTTCTTTAAATGGTTTAATTGCTCACTATTTTTGCATGTTTAGAGCATGTTTTAATGCTGGAAAATGGTTACAAAATGATGAAAATGCATTTGGAAGTAATGCACATTTTATTAATGTTGTGAAGATTGTTTAATGCAAGGTTATGTTGCATTGGTTTAATGATTTTGGATGATGCATATGGAAATAGTGAGTTGTTGTTAATAAAAGAATTATATGAAAAAGTGATGAGATGAAAAGGTTTGGAAATATTATCAGATATAGTTGGTCGGTCATAGGATTGATAGTGCATTATAAAAAGGTGTCTTGGATGTAGATGGATTAATAGGTACCGAATACTCCATCCAAGTACCTTAACAGTTGAGGGGTTTAATTGTACCAAAGACTCCCGTTAGTGGATTATACATATGATCGATAAGTGGTGTTGAGGGGTTTATGTGTACTGAAGACTCCACCATCGGTGTCACAATGGTGGAGGGGTTTATGAGTACCAAAAACTCTTGTGTGTAAACCTTGAGATACCAATAGATTGTATGTTAAGTGTTGAAGGAACAATTGTTGAATCCGTGTATCCGATGTTATGTTTTGTAAAGTGGAACTTGGTTAATGATATCTTGTAATCCAATATAATTGATGATGTATCATGAGATGGATTGTGTTGTTTAATGTGGTTTAAGCATGTTGTACTCTTTAAGCCTTGCATTGGTAGTATGTATGGGAAAGCTTAAATTGAGGGTAGCAAATTGGAATTTGCTGTAGAATCCATGATACATGATGCAGTTTAATATGTTGTTTTGGAAATGCTAAGTGCATGGTTTTGTCAAGGCATGATGTTGAGATGATGTTTTAAAAGTAACTTGGAAAATGGTTTCAAATGCATTGATGGTTGTTGGTTTTGAACAATCCTCATGAAGCCTAGTGTGCTTGCGCTCTTGTTTTCCATCAACGCAGATAATTAGAACTTTCAGGCAGCGAAGAAGCACGAAAGGATTTTCGAAGACTCATTTTCAAAGTATGGTTTATCAGCATATATTAGTAATAAAGGTAATGTGTCGGATGAGGTTTTGGGAGGGTTTTGATGAAATCCCTATTGGTGCAAGTTTTAATTTTTGTTTTGGACTTGTAATAAGCTTTAAGTAGTTGAGATGTGAATGGTCTTGTGTTTTGGTTGTAGACTAGGAAACATGCCTATGGACATTGAGATTGATTTTGCTAGATTTGCTAGTTGGTCCAAAATGTTGCTATAATAATGTTTAAGCATGGCAATGTTGTTACATGATGTTTAAATAAGTGATGATGTTGTTTGGAATGAGCCAAAGTGTCATATGTTAGACCTAGAGGTCATTACAGGCATCTGCGTATAGTACGGGTACCTCAAGATCGGTCATGTTAAAACTCAATTTCTCAAATTAAAGCTGCGGGTATTGGTACGCCTTAAGGAAATTGAATACTTGTTCCGGTACACGAGTTTGAGAATCGGTTCGACCCTTTCAATTGTAATTTACTGTACCGATACGTGGGGTACCGTATCGGTCTGTATTTTGGTTACTGGAACCCTAAGTTTGGGAAAATGTGAAGGGGATCAGTACGGGTCAAAGCTGTATTGGTACGAGTTGGTCAAAACATTGTATCAGTACGTGCATGAGTGTATCGGTATGCTAAGCAGTTATGTATGTTATCCCGTATCGGTACAGGATTGCCTGTATCAGTACGCTATGCTATTTTTATGTAATATTGTTTTTTTGAAGTTTGGAAACCTTGCAAATTAGCCCATCATTGTTACGGATGCAATTGAATGAATGTGAATGATTGTTTTAAGCTAAATATTTAACCTGAGAGCATAAAATGGACTTAATTAAGGTTAGGTAATCTTAATTGTAACAAAGACCATATAATTTATAGAAATTACGTTTTGGTCACTGTTATGCAATCTGGTTTAAACGTGACGTTTTCGCTGAAACATGAACATGTAGGATTGTAATTAAATGCATATAAACAAGATATGACGGAAAATGGGCTCAATTTAGGTTATTAGTTCGGGTTTGCTTCGGCAAACCTAATATGACTCTTTTAGTTCAGTTTTGGCTAGGCCAGGCTAAAGGGGTTACATTTTCAAAAATTTTGATGTTGTTGATGTCATATGATGCTGATTGCTATGTACGGTGATTGTTTATATGTGTAATGTGTGAAATATGCCATGTTGGGGTATTATGGGGACACATTGCCTTATTACTACAATTATGAAATGATTTTGGTTTAAAATGGAAGTCTTGAATCCTTGCTTAAGTTGGCCTGATTGATTTTGTTTTGATGTAATTATCATGCCTTAGATATGTTTATATACGATGCCATCGAGGAGAAAGTTACAATCTAGCAGAAACGCTACTATCGGAGTGCAGAGAGTCAAGGGCGAGATAGTACATCCCGAGGGATTGTTGCATACTCCGTCTAATCCTCCTAAGGGTTGGTGATTTGACACCTTTGGTTCAGGCGATGACGAGAGAGTTCTAGGCCACGATGGCTAGAGTTAATGTAATTGCACCAGCACCCGCTGTTACTGTTAATCTATGGTTACCATTGAAGCGATTACACGGTCTTAGAGGAGTTGAGTTTAGAGGACTGGCACCTGAGGCATCCGAGAAGTGGATGGCCAATACAGAATGAATCGTGGTTCATATGGGATGTAATGATGAGCATAAGCTGTGGTGTACAGTGTCCTTGTTGCAAGGTGATGTCTACAGTTGGTGGACCAGTGTGATTGCGAGCATGGAACCCGGTGTTACAACATGGGAATTCTTTCAAGCTACCTTTAGAAAGAAGTACATGAGAGTAAGATACTTGGATGAGAAGAAACGTGAGTTTATACCCTTGGTCCAGGGCAGTATTTCAGTGTCAGAGTACGAAGTGCAGTTCGTGAGGCTGAGCCAGTATACACCTGAGTTGGTGCCAAATGAGGGGCATCGCTTCGAGCGTTTCTAGAATAGACTGGTGCAGGATGTTAAGATTTATATGTTGGCCACTGACTATATTGATTTTCACGTGTTGGTTATATGGGCGAAGGATATTGAGCAGAGCTTGGGTTTATCCCATCATTCTGGAGGTTTTGGCTCTAGGAAGTGAGCAACAGACTTTGGTTCTGGTGGTGGTCAGTCTAAGAGGTACCGTGATTGGAAGTTTCAACCAAATGTAAGGCGTGATAGAGATGGTGCTGGTCGGGGATCGTATGGACAGAGTACCAAAGTTCAGAGGGTGCATAATGCTTGATAGGCTTATGGATCCAGGGATCATATGAAGCGGGATTGCCCATGTTTGACCAGAGAAGGGCAGGCTCCTATAGTTATCGCTACGAATTCTTGTTGGAGTTGTGGGTTTGTGGAGCATTTGAGACGCGACTGTCCGTTGCTTGCTAGAGGAATGCAGGCACCCGTACATGCTGCTGCACCCCGAGTGGCCGTGGTCGTAGCTAAGGTAACTTCTAACGAATGAAGGAAGGACAGAGGAATGTGGTGCACACTGTAGCTGTTCGACCCGAGAGTGGCAGGCCAACAAGGGTTTATGCGCACCGTACAGAGAGAAATAACACAGACGTGATAGTAGGTACCTTTACCTTGTAGTCTATGTCGTTATTATCCTTGATAGATTAATGTTCCACGCATTCATATATTTTGCATAAGCATGCGCATTTGCTTGGTATACCGGTAGAAATGCTTGATGTGGGTATGCAAGTAACGAATTCTTTTAGTGAGACGTTGTTACGAGGATGTTTTATCAAAGATGTCCCCTTATGGTTCAGGTAAATATGTTTGAGGCTAATCTAATAGAGCTGTCGTTTCACGGTTTTGATATGATATTGGGTATGGATTGGTTGTTCGAGCACCGAGCTGTGGTGGATTGTGAGACAAAGTGAGTTTTGCTAAAGTTAACCAATGATTATGAGGTAGTAGTTGTGGGTGAGAATGTTAAGTTCTTGTCAAATATGATTTCAGCCTTGGAGGCGCAAAAGTTGCTAGGATGTGGGTGTTAGGCATATCTAGCTTATGTTATGAATCCGAATATGGAAGAGGTGCGAAATAGAGATATATGTACTATTTTAGTTAAAAAATGAACTTTTTGATCCAAACAGCCTCTTTTGCAGCATTGTTTGCTGCAATATACTCGGCTTCTGTTATAGAATCTGTTACTATATCTTGCTTTAAACTTTTCCAGCTTACAGCAGCTCCATTAAGACAAAACACAAAACTCGATTGCGATAGAGAATCATCCTTATCAGTTTGGAAGCTTGCATCAATATAACCTTCTATACTTAGCTCTTCCTCACCTCCATACATAAGGAATGTATCCTTAGTTCTTCTTAAGTACTTTAGGATGTTTTTTACTGCAACCGAATGACCTTCACCGGGATCCACTTGGTATCGACTTGTCATACTTAATGCATATGATACATCTGGACGTGTACATAACATGGCATACATGATATATCCAATAGCCGAAGCATATGGAACCTTCCTCATGCGCTCTCTTTCTTGAGGCGTTGAAGGACACATTTCCTTTGGGAGTGAAGTACCATGTCTCATAGGTAAGAATCCTCTTTTAGATTCTTCCATCCTAAATCTTTTCAGTACTTTATCAATGTTTGTATTTCGACTTAATCCTAGGAGTCGTCTTGATCTATCTTTATAGATCTTGACTCCTAATATGTAGGTTGCTTCACCCAAGTCTTTCATAGAAAAACATTTTCCTAACCAAGTCTTTATAGACTGTAAGGTAGGTATGTCATTTCCTATTATTAGTATGTCGTCCACATACAATACCAAGAATGTGACAGTGCTCCCACTAGTTTTCTTGAAAACACATGGCTCATCTTCATTTTTAATTAAACCAAATTCTTTGATTGCATCATTAAAACGAGGATTCCAACTTCGAGAAGCTTGCTTCAACCCATAAGTGGATCTTTGTAGCTTGCATACTTTTTGGGCATCTTTTGGATCGACAAAACCCTCAGGTTGTGTCATGTACATTTCCTCATCTAATTTTCCATTAAGGAAAGTGGTTTTGACATCCATTTGCCAGATTTCATGATCATGAAATACAGCTACTGCAAGCAATATCCAAATGGATTTAAACATAGCAACAGGAGAAAAAGTTTCATCACAGTCTATACCATGAATCTGACGAAATCCTTTAGCGACCAATCTCCCTTTGTATGTTTGTACATTGCCATCCATGTCCATCTTCTTTTTAAAAACCCATTTACACCCTATGGGCTTTATCCCTTCAAGTGGATCAACCAAAGTCCATACTTGGTTTTCTAACGTGGAATCCATCTCGAATTTCATGACTTCTAGCCATTTCTCAGAGTTTGAGCTCGCCACTGCTTCCTGATAAGTCCTAGACTCATCTTGGTCTATGAGGAGAACATCACCATACAATGTGATGAGAAATCCATATCTCTCAGGTGCATTGCGTTCTCTCATAGATTTCCGCAGTGGTTGTGTTTCAAGAATGATTGGATGTTCCTCAACTATTTGTGGAACTTGTTGTTGTTCAATCTCTGGTTCAGTGATCTGTGGTTGATTTTGAATTTCCTCAAGTTCAATATTTCTCCCACTTCCTTTTCTAAAAATAAATTCTCTTTCGAAGGAATGCTCATGTTCGAGCAACAAACACCTTGTTCTCAGATGGATTGAAGAAATAATATCCTTTAGTTTCTTTAGGATACCCCACAAAATTACACTTATGAGATTTGGGTTCGAGTTTTGTAGACATCTGATGTTTAACATAAACTTTGCATCCCCAATTTTTCATAAAAGACATACTAGGACGCTTCCCAGTCTATATCTCATACGATGTCTTTTGAACTGATTTAGATGGAACACGATTTAGTGTGAAAGCAGTAGTTTCTAGCACATGTCCCCAAAAAGAAGTTGGAAGATTAGTATTACTCATCATTGATCGAACCATGTCTAACAATGTTCGATTTCTCCTTTCAGAGACTCCATTATGTTGTGGAGTACCAGGAGGTGTAAGTTGTGAGACAATCCCACATTCTTTAAGAAGTTCATCAAACTCTAAGCTTAAGTATTCTCCTCCTCGATCTGATTGAAGAGCTTTGACACTCTTTCCTAGTTGGTTTTGTACTTCATTCTTAAATTCCTTGAACTTTTCAAGGGCTTCAGATTTATGATGCATTAGGTAAATGTACCCATATCTACTGAAGTCGTTAGTAAAAGTAATGAAGTATTGAAAAGCTACTCTAGCTTGTGTATTCATTGGTCCACATACATCACTATGTATTAGACCTAATAAATCACTTGCTCGCTCATTTTTACCGTCAAATGGTGATTTGGTCATTTTTTCCATTAAGCAAGGTTCACATTTATTAAATTGTTCAAAAACAAAAGAATCCAAAAATCCATCTTTATGAAGTTTTGATATGCATTTCTCACTTATATGACCCAAGCAACAATGCCAGAGATAAGTTTGATTAGAGTCATTTGTTTTTGATCTTTCCGTATTTATGTTATACATAGAATTGTCTTAATCTAAGATATAGAGGCCATTTATTAAATGTTTCGTACCACAAAAAACATTATTGAGATAAAAGGAACAACTATTATTCTTAATAATAATCTCAAAACCAATCTTGTCCAAACAAGAAATTGAAATAATGTTCATAGTCAAACTAGGTGCGAGATAACAATCCTCTAAATCTAAAGCAGGTCCACTAGGTAATGACAAAGTATATGTTCCTATAGCTAATGCAGTAACTCTTGCTCCATTTCCCACTCGTAGGTCCACATCTCTTTGTGCCAATTTTCTACTCCTTTTTAGTCCCTGTACATAAGTATAAATGTGAGAACCACAACCGGTATCTAATAACCAAGAAGTAGACGTTGATATATTTATATCAATAACATAAATACATGATCCGGACTGTCCATTTTCTCTTATCTTCTTGATGTCCACAAGATAGACAGGGCAATTTCTCTTCCAATGTCATGCATTATTGCACTGGAAACACTTTCCTTCTTTTGCAACTCCTTCTTTGGTTTTCAATGCAGCCTTTCCTTTGTTAGGCTTTGGATTTTCCTTGGTGCTGGGCTTTCCTTTTCCGTTATCCTTTCGGACCATCAGAATGGGCTTGCAGCCAACTTTTTTCATGTTATTCCCTGTTGTTCTTAATAGACCAAGCAAATGGGGCAACGATTTGTTAATTTCATTCATATTGAAACTAAGAACAAACTGATTAAAACTATCCGACAATGATTGCAGGATAACATCAGTAGCCAATTCAACACTTAGAGGGAAGCCCAATTTTTCCAGGTTCTGAATATACCCTATCATTTTGAGAACATGTGTTCCTACCGGAGTTCCCTCCATCATCTTGCATCGAAACAAAGCCTTAGAGGTCTCATACCTCTCTTGACGAGCTTGCCCTTTATATAATTCCTTTATGTTTTTAACCATCTCATAGGGAACCATGTCCTGATGTTGCTTCTGAAGCTTAAGAGTCGTGGTCGCAAGCATCAAACACCCGTCTTTGGAGGCTTCTATTCATCTTTGGAGGCATCATCTGCTAGCTTTTTAGGGCCAGGTTCTTCGATGATTTATAATTTCCGTTCTTGCTTGAGGACAATCTTCAAGTTACGGAACTAGTAAAAGAAGTTCAAGCCGTTCAATTTGTCATTCTCAAGGACGGATCGCAATGATAATGAGTTTGAGCTTTCCATAACAAATCTACAATAATAAAATATGTTTTATAAGTACCATTTATCATGTTTATAAGGTAATAACATTCCCACTATTAAAAGAACCTCAAAATTGAAAAACTTACTAAAAAGTATTTCTAGTGGGTAAGGATCCATATTTCATTTCATCCTATGTCAGCTTTAGCTTTACTCCAATAATTCAATTATTTAGGTAAGCAACGCTTGCTAATTACATCTCATGTAATTCCTATATTTGGGGAACAACTATTGTTCCTAATCATCTCATGATTATCCAAATCATTAGTCTTTAGGTTTCTAATCTCATTAGGACAACCTAGTTTAACCAATATTACAACTAGTGAATATCATTTGTTTATTCTTCGCGTTTAACCAAGATAGATATACGTACTTCGTTTCGGCAAAACCTATATAGTATCGATCGAGGTTTTTAATGAGGACAAATATTGGATGGCTATTTTGATTAGATATGGAGGGTTTTTTATATTAATCTCACCGTTCAAGTATGATCTACTAAATTACCATCATGCTAAAACATACATTGTAACACATATATGTGCAGTAAATATAAACGCAATGTTTATAGCCCTTAAAACTAAGGTGGCCCATCCCAAGCCAATGGGAGAACCAAAATAAACTAAAGATTGAACTTGCTTGTCAAGCATCTAATCACCTTTGATCGACCCATCATTCTGCTCATGTGATCCACGCTTTTCTTCACAAATATTACAATTTTTAGAAACTCCTTTACATACGAGGGAGTAAGATGAGAAGAGAATTACAATAGATGAAAGAAAGGCACGACACGCAGGCCGTATTTATAAAAATAAAACCAAAGTAAATGGGCTATGTGGTTATAACCATGCATTTCAAACACCGTGTATATTATCCCTACGACCTTTGTTGCCTATGTGGTCCGACAAATCCGATGCTGCCAGGAAAATTTTTAATTTTAGCACTTCGATTACTATAGAAAAACCTCACGATTTTATAACTTTTATCAACAAATTCGTGTTTTTGGGATTTTTCAATCCCTAAGGTGTTTCACACTTGAACAACCATTGTTCCTCTGCCAAAAATGATCTGTTATCAGAACCGCATGTTCATCAAGTTAATAATTAACATGCGAACATTAAAACCTTACAACAACAAACATGTGATTAACGTTTAACCATCGATTGTAAAACTTATTTAAAATAGATTAACATATTAACCGTGACTGGATTCAATTTTTTTGTTTCGCACAAATGTCGTATACTCGTGCAAACAGAAAAATAAAACATGCATCTCATACAAAAGTATCATCCAAGTATGTAAGTATGAATTTGTATCGTACAAGTGGCTCTGATACCACTATTTGAAAACGTCGGTACACCCCATGGCGTAGCAGAAAAATTATCCGACGTATTCCGCCAGTGATCCATGTACAAGGAACGAATTCAGGGTGAAAAGGGATGAAACGTTACCTTAAACAAATCTGAAAAATCGTAGGGAGTTAGGATAATCCAATTCTTCTAGCACGATATCAAATCCAAGTCGTCACAACAGCGTTCCGACCTCTACGCAGTCCACCCAAATGAAACGAACAATATTTTACTTCTCTAACTGTTAGAGAGGTTTTTTGCAAAAGGCATGTCTCGGCTGCTAGAACTTATTCCTTTATATAGCATTCAAAAACCTAATTCTAATTAAATTCGAATTCATTTAACATACAATATATTTAACTGAATAAAATTAAACATGCAGAATCTTATTCTACTTTAATTAGATTTCTTTAGATATATATATATATCTTAATAGTCACATTTGGATTCGATATAATTAAATATGCATCATTGCTACCTAAGTTACAGGAAGTGGTGGTTCAACATAACTTTTTTCGTGATTAACTCTTATCATGTATTACGCCCTTTTGTTCTCGTATCTAGATCGAACACAAGTCATGGAATAGTCACACTTGTATAGCCCATCAATATTTCTTGATATCTTGAGTAGACTATTATAAACGAATAACTATGATATCTCATATCAATTTATTCGAGCATGGCCATGCATTTTCTAGTCTCACTCAATCATGTATCTTATGATATTACTCCTATTATGTAGGAGGGACAAATCTTATCTTGATCAACCATATTCCGCTACATAGATTGTGACATATCCAATATTGGTCTTTATAGTGTAGTCAGTTACGACACACGTTTGACCGCATCAAAATATGTCACTCACGATGTTGAAATAATGATGATCTCAAGTCTGAGGATCATACATGTAGTTATCACTATGAGCTATGTTGTGACTGTCACATAATAATCCAAGAAACATGCTCATAGCGGGTCAGCCCAATATGTTGTTCTCTAACACACACTTATGTATTGATTTTGACATCTTCATGTCAATGACAACACTTTGTCATCAATCAACTACATATTAGTCTTAATATATTATTGCTGTTCGTGCCCACAATAATACTCGACTAAGGATATTCAAGAATAACTATATTATTCTAAGGACTTTATTATAATTTAGTTTATTTATAAATGCACACAATAAGGCTGAAAAACAATAATGGCTTTATATTAATAAACATGATAAAATAAGTATGTCTTTTACAACCATCTCATGATTGGTCTTTGGACATACTCCAACATAGTGTTCATTGATGATATTCATTTGTACTCTCGTACCGAGTAGGATCATAACCGACACTTGTGGATTGTGTTGCAGACCTTTTTAGATAATCAGCTTTACGCCAGGTTGAGCAAGTGTGAATTTTGGATTAGGGAAGTGGTTTACCTTGGACATGTGGTTTTTGCAGAAGGTATCCAGGTGGATCCTAAAAAGGTTGAGGCGGTTATGAGTTGGAAGCAACCGAAGTCTGTATAAGAAGTCTAGAGTTTCTTAGGTTTGGCGGGTTATTACCGTCGCTTTGTGGATGGATTTTCGCGGTTTGCTACTCCGTTAACCAAGTTGTTGCACAAAGACGTACGGTTTGAGTGGACAGAGGCTAGGCAGCAAGCTTTTGAGAAGTTGAAGGAAGCTTTGACACGAGCTTTAATCTTGATTCAACTTGAGTCAGGGAAAAGGTTTATGGTTTATAGTGACGAATCCTATGTTGGGTTGGGGTGTGTGTTGATGCAGGAAGAAAATGTGGTAGCGTATGCATTGAGGAAGTTGAAGATACATGAAGGCAACTACCCTACGTATGATCTTGAGTTTTCTGCGGTAGTGTTTACATTGGAGATTTGGAGACATCACCTGTACGGTGAGAAATGTAATGTGTACAAGGATCATAAAAGTCTGAAGTATTTGATGTCACAAAAAAGTTGAATCTTAGGCAACGTAGATGGTTAGAGTTGCTTAAGGATTATGATTTGACAATCGAGTATCATCCGGGAAAAGGGAATGTTGTGGCTGATGCTTTGAGTAGAAAAGCCATTGTGGAGTTGTGAGCCATGTTTTTGAGGTTGAGTGTGACCCTTGACAGGGGTCTATTGGTAGAGTTGCAAGCAAAACCATCATTTTCGCAATTGATTAAGGAAAATAAACCTTATGATAAGGCATTGGTACCGCATGTCATAGATATCATGGATGGAAATCCTATGGATTTTCACTTTAATAATGACGGGGCGTTGTGTTTTAAGGAACAAATAGTGGTGCCTAATGATATGGAATTGAGACGAATGATCTTGACCGAGGCACATGATAGTCCTTTTGCTATGCACCTTGGTAGTACTAAGATGTATCGGGGTTTGAAGGAAGAGTACTATTGGGTGGTTTGAAAAAGGATGTGGCTGATTTTGTTGCTAAGTGTATGGTATGTCAGCGTGTGAAGGCTGAACATGAGTTTTCTTTTGGGTTGTTGCAGCCATTGAAAATTTTGAAGTGGAAATGGGAGAGGATCACCGTGATTTTTGTGTTGGGGTTGCCTTCGACACCGACTAAAAAGGATTCTATTTGGGTGATTATTGATTAGTTTATGAAGTGTGCACATTTTCTGCCAGTGCATACGACATATTCTTTGGATAGGCTGGCAGATTTGTATGTTGCCGAAATTGTGAGGTTACACGGGGTGCCCAGGCCAATTATTTTGGATAGAGATCCGCGATTTATAGCGAGGTTTTGGAAATGTTTTCATCGAGCTTTAGGTACTCGCTTGAATTTCAGTACATCGTATCATCCCCAAACGGATGGCCAATCTGAACGTATGATTCAGATTTTGGATGATATGCTGAGATGTTTCATTATTGAGTTTCAAGGAACCTAGGAAAGACAGTTGCCTTTGGCTGAATTTGCATATAGTAATACTATCAAGCCAGTATAAAGATGGCACTATATGGTAGGAAGTTCCATACACCCATGTGTTGGCTGAGGCTAGGGAAAAGTATGTTTCCATGCCTGATGTGTTGAAAAAACGGATGAGAAAGTAAAGCTTATTTGCGTTCGGTTGAAATAGGCCTCAGATAGGCAAAAATCCTATACGGTGTTGGTGAGAAGGTTTTCCAAAAAGTTTTACCTTGGAAGAAGGTGTTGCATTTTGGGCGTAAGGGAAAGTTGAGCCTGAGGTTTATTGGACCGTATGAAGTGTTAGAACTTTCTGGTCCTGTGGCTTATCGATTGAGTTTGCTTCCTGAGTTGGAAAAGATTCATGATGTGTTTCATGTGTCCATGTTACGGAAGTACCGTTCGGATCCGTCGCATGTTATGCCAGTTAAAGATGTTGAGTTGCGACCGGACTTGTCCTATAATAAGAAACTAGTGGAGATCCTTGATTCCAGTAGTAAATTTTTTTGTGGTAAGACGATAGAGCTTGTTATGTTGAAGAGGCTAAGTGTGAGAGTAAGTCGGACATAGTTGCTCAGTTTCCGCATCTGTTTCCATTAGGTAAATTTCGAGGATGAAATGTCTTATGGGGGAGAGTTGTAACGCCCCAATTTTGGGCTTAAGAGTTTGATAAGTGGTTTAGACGGTTTGTTGGATCGGATTAGGGAGTTCAAATCGGTTTCGGGATTAAATTTGGATTAAATATTTTTAGAAAGGTTAAAATTTTGGAAAATTTGTCTAAAATCATTATTAAATATTGAAATGATTTTAGTGGAATCAATTTTACAAAAAGGGGTTTCAAAAGTGGACATTTTGGGTAGTGACCAAAATACAAAGTTTTAAAACTATTTTTAGTGACTGTTTTGTAAAAGGGTCAAAAGTTAGAATCTTTAAGGTACTATTTCACCAATATTTTTCATCAAATTTTTCCCTTAATTTAGGCCATTTTTAAAGTGTTTTTATTGGTTTTAATATTAAAGGGAGATGGATTTAATTAAAAGATATTATTTTCTCAAATCACTTTTCTTACGTAACTAATTTTGCGATTCTTTTTCTCTCAACTTTTCCCAGCAGCCAAACTAAGATTTTCACTCTAAAATTCTTATGGATCAAATCCTATTCAGTTCCTTCTTGTTTCCTAATTGAATTTTTCAATTCCTATTACTAAATCTTCTTGGATTTCAACCAAACTTTTCTAATTAAGGGAGATATCAGCCATGGGAGGTGAGGTTCATTCTTCTCCTCTAATATAAGGTTATTTATTTAAATTCCCAAGTTCTTGATCCTTTAATCATGATTTGTAACTTGTTTTGATGATTTAATTAGAGGAAAATTGTTAAATCAAGGTTTAATTGATCTAATCTCACAATGATTATGTTTTCTCATGATTTGGATTGATATAGATCATGATTTTGACGTTGAATGATACTAATAGCATGGTTTAATCTTAGAAATCCCGAAACTATTTGAATTCGTAATTTTCTAGGTTGCTAGTTATGTGTTTTTGAGGAGTTATGAGGGTATTATGTATGCTTGAGGTATAAAGATGGTTGTGAAGTGTTTTTAGATGTTGATTGATGTGTGGAAGTGTTAGGTTATGGCTAGATCAAGTTTGGGAGATGTTAGACGTTAGTTTCGGTTGTTGTGGAGTGGATTTTGAGGAAGAATGTTGTGGATTTGAGTTGCAGTGTTCTTGATTGCATTATGATGCAATGAACTCTTTGTTTTTGTATGGATAAAATAGGGGAAGTTGGTCCTCAATCTTGAGCCTTAGTTTTGGAAGCTTTGTAGGCAAAATTACCGTATCGGCAAGTGAGGCTTTGCGTATCGGTGAGTGAGAACGTGTGATACACCTACTTAAAGGTTTAAAGTTGTGTATGGGAGTTTAGATCAAGCTTGAAACTCTAGTCCAAGCTCGGAAGTAAGTAAAGGATGAAATCTCTCCCTCGAACTCGCTTTGGCAATTGATTTTATTCACTTGTTTAAATGGTTTAATTACTCACTGTTTATGCATGTTTAGAGCATGGTTTAATTGGAAAATGATTACAAAATGATGAGAATGCATATGGAAGTAATGCACATTTAGTTAATGTTATGAACATTGTTTAATGCAAGTTTATGTTGCATTGGTTTAATGATTTTGGATGATGCATGTAAAAACAGTGAGTTTTGTTAATAAATGAATTATATTGGCAAGTGTGAGATGAAAAGGTTTGGAAATATTATCGGATATAGTTGGTCGGCCATAGGATTGATAGTGCACTATAAAAAGGCGCCTTGGAATACTTCATCCAAGTAACCTAATGGTTGAGGGGTTTAATTGTACCAAGGACTCCCGTTAGTAGATTATACATCTGGTTGATGAGTGGTGTTGAGGGGTTTATGTGTACCAAAGACTCCACCACGGGTGTCACAACGGTGGAGGGGTTTATGAGCACCGAAAACTCCCGTATTTGAACCTTGAAATGCTGATAGATTGTATGTTAAGTGTTGAGGAAACACTTGTTGAATCCGTGTATCTGATTTTATGTTTTATGAAGTGAAACTCGGTTAACAATCACATGCAAGCCAATATAATTGATGATGTATCATGAGATGGATTATGTTGTTTGATGTGGCTTAAGCATGTTGTACTCTTTAAGCCTTGCATTGGTAGTATGCATGGGAAAGCTTAAATTGAGGGTAGCAAATGGAACTTTGCTGTAGAATCTATGATACACGATGCATATAGTTTAATATGTTGTTTTGGAAAGTTAAGTGCCTGGTTTTGTTAAGGCGTGATGTTGAGATGATGTTTTAAAAGTAACTTGGAAATGGTTGTTGGTTTTGAGCATTCCTCACTAAGCTTAGTGTACTTATGCTCTTGTTTTCCATAAATGCAAATAATTAGAATTTTCGGGCAGTGAAGAAGCAAGGAAAGATTTTCGAAGACTCATTTTCAAAGTATGGTTTATCTGCATATATTAGTAATAAAGACAATGTGTCGGATAAGGTTTTGGGAGGGTTTTGATGAACTCCCTGTTGGTACAAGTTTAGATTGTTTTTTTGGACTTGCAATAAGCTTTAAGTAGTTGAGATGTGAATGGTTTTGTGTTTTTGTTGTGGACTAGGAAGCATGCCTATAGACTTTGAGATTGATTTTGCTAGATTTGCTAGTTGTTCCAAAATGTTGCTATAATAATGTTTAAGCATGCCAATGTTGTTACATGATGTTTAAATAAGTGTTGATGTTGTTTGGAATAAGCCAAACCGTTATATGTGGGACCTAGAGGTCATTACATACCTCTGCGACTAGTATGGGTACTCAGGATCGGTACGCAAGGTCCTGTTGCGGCTTAATTTGTCAAATTAAAGCTATGGGTATCTGTACGCCTAGCCACCATATCGGTACACCTTAAGGAAATTGAATGCTTGTTTCGGTACGACCCCTTCTATTTTAACTTACCGTACTGGTAAGTAGGGTACCGTATCGGTACGTATTTTGGTTACTAGACTCTTGAGTTTTGAGAAAATATGAAGGGGATCGATACGAGTCATAGCTGTACTTGTACGGGTTGGTCAACACTCCGTATCAGTACGACAATGAGTGTATCGTTATACTAAGCTGTTATGTCTGTTATCCCGTATTGGTACGGGCTTGCTTGTATTGGTAAGCTATGATATTTTATACAATATTGTTTTAATGAAGTTTTTAAACCTTGCAAATTAACCCCTAATTGTTATGGATGCAATTGAATGAATGCAAATGATTGTTTTGAGCTAAAGATTTAACCTGAGAGCATGAAATGGACTTAATTAAAGTTAGGTAATCTTAATTGTAACAAAGACAATATAATTTACAGAAATTATGTTTTGGTCACCGTTATGCAATCTAGTTTAAACGTGACGTTTCCGCTAAAGCATGAACATGTAGGGTTATAGTTAAATGCATATAGACAAGATTAAAAGGAGAAAATGGGATCGATTTAGGTTATCTGTTTGAGTTTGCTTTGTCAAACCTAATGTGACTCTTTTAGTTCAGTTTCGGCTAGGCCGGTCTAAAAGGGCTACACCCTAAGCAGAACTTCAAGCCTTGCTCTTCCCTCAATCCTTAGAAGAGTTCCTAACCTCTTTTGCTACAAGAGATGCCACCAAACATGTTACAACATTCTTAGGGATTAAGGAAGACAAAAACACATATCTAAACGAGAATGATGGTCCTAGGAACCCATTCTTCCTCTACAAACCCCCGCTAAAGCACCCTTTCTCTACAAAAATTAACCATTCTTACCTTGAAATGTAGATCTTAAGAGCCTGAGCAAACCTCTCTTCTACTCCTAAACGTGATTTCAAAAGAAAAGGGTGAAAAATGAGACCTTTCTCTTGGTTTTGGATGATGGAGAAATAAAGATTATGAGAGAAGAGGATGAGGACAAGAATGAGATCAGCTCGTACAATGTGCAGAAATTAATTCTCCTTCTTCCTCTTTTTCATCCCAAGGGTGAATTTACACTTATATCCCTTCAAACCCCAATAATTCAAACCCAACCATAAGCCCAACACACAAGGCTAGCCCAAAAGGCTCCTATAATCCCAAATATCATGACCCAAATATGAGGCCCATACCTCAGTTAAGCCGACCTCAAATTTTGAAATCTGAGTCGTTACAACTCTCTCCTCCTTAAAAAAATTTTCATCCTCAAAATTTACCTAGTGGGAACAAATGCGGGTAGAGTACTCTCGTATCCTCCTTGACTTTCACGAGCCTTCTCAATATCGTGGTTCCTCCATAACATTTTCACCAAGGGTATACACTTATTACGAAGTTTTTTGACTCCTCTATCAAGCACTTTCACAGGTTCTTCCTCGTACGATAAATCTGTGTTAATCTTAATTTCCTCGAGTGGTATGACATGCAAAGGGTCAGAATGGTAGAGTCTCAACATAGACACATGAAAAACATCATGGATATATGCCAACTCTGGCAACAAGGCTAACCGGTAAACCACTAGTCCAACCCTCTCAAGCACCTCATACGGTCCGATGTATCTTGGGCTTAATTTTCCCTTACGTCTAAACCGGGTAATCCTTTTCCACGGAGATGCCTTGAGAAACACTTTTAACCAACATCATACTCAATGTGTTTGCGCTTTCGGTCCGCATAGGCCTTTTGACGATCGAAGGCCGCTTGCAACCTTTCCTTGGTGATCTGAACTTTCTCTTCAGTTTGTCAAACCAAATCGGATCCCACAATTCTCCTCTCATTAAGCTCAGTCCAACACAAAGGTGTCCTACACCTACGCCAGTAGAAATCCTCAAAAGGAGCCATCTTTATGCTCGACTGCTAACTGTTATTGTAAGCAAACTCTACAAGTGAGAGTATACGGCCCCTTATGCGGAGGCGTAACCTCACGGTGTACAAGGTTGGTATACCGGAAGAATGATAAAATTCCGATCACGGAGCTAAATAACTCACGTAAGATCATGCCTCACTTCCACTTAAAGGTGAAAAGCCTGGGTAGAAGGCTTATGCATGAATGACAATTTATATCACACAAGAAAAAGCTATCTCCATTCTTTCTAAAAATTCAGCCAATAATTCTGGAAAACATTAAATTCAAATTACTGTCCTAAAATGCCACGTGAAATTAATTAGGTTGACTCCCAGTTTTTTTTAAATTCCTCTATAGAGTCGCTAAGCTGTCGCAATCATTTTTGAAACCGTGTGTAAAAATAGCCTGACAATTGATTTTTCTGGAAAATTAGGGTTTTGGCCCTTTTTAATCCATTTTTAGATTTTTGAAAGCTTAAGGTTCGTTTTAATTAAACTTATCCTTAATTTCCTTTTGAAAAAAAACAACTAGAGTCGCCACCGATCACTTCGAGGTAGATCGGACACCGTAAAAACAAACCAGAGAATCATTTTTTAAAAAATTGGGTTTGGGAGTCGGTTACGTGTGGGGAAGGATTAGCACCCCCACAAACGCCCGTTATCGGTACCTTAGTTTTACATGGCATTTTGAATAATTATTTGAATTTAATTTATTCCATAGTTATTTAATGAATTTAAATTCCAAATGTAGATATCCTTTTATAAGAAAATTCATTTTACTCAAATATGATATTAAAAGCACCCCGTTAAGTGACACCCCTATTCATACTTAGAATGAATTTACAACATAAAAGGTTTTAAATGTATGATTTATTATTGTCTTGTTTATTTTAAGTACTAACCTAAAATGGCTCTAATTGAGTAATCATTTAAATTATGAATATTAATTTATTTAGATGATTTTATAAGAAAATGTCAATTGCTTGAACGACATCCATATATTAAATCCCTTAAACTAATAATATTCCTAATTAATTAACCATTCTAATTAATTAAATAGCTAACCTAATTAAGGCTCTAATTAACTAAATCATTATTTAATTACAGGTGAAAATGTATATTAAATATACAACTTTAAGGCCAATGTTGAGATAACACCCCGTTGTAAACAATGGAACACCATCCAATTTTGAACACCAAAATTTCTATTTAATATACACTTAATTTCTACAATGATCCTCCTAATTTATTATTTGTTTTAATTAGGGAACCTAAATCTAAGGCTCTAACAATTAATTAAATCTAAGTGTTTAAATTGGCTAAGTAATGATCTTATATGCCCAATTTAAAAACATGCATCATACAAATAATTTAGAACAAATAAATTAAATAATTTATATCCTAATTTTATTACAATTGGTGACTAAATGAATTACACTCCAAAATATTAAGGATTAAACAATAAAATTCCCTATTTTTTTAAAAACGCAGATCCCATCCGACCTGTTTCAAACTCGCGGGTTGAATCAACCCGGTACAAAATTATGCCGTTTGACTCAAAGCTTTATAAAGCCTAATCCGAGTTCAACTTGGCCATACATAAAATGCTCTCTCTCTCTCCTCTCAATTCTCTCAACTTGAACAGCCAAAAACCCAGATAAACACCCTAAAATGGATTAAAACCACGTGTTCATCCCTTGTTCATACCAAATTCAACCATTTTCCCCATTTTAATCCACAACAAACACCAAAACCATCTGGTTTCTTGTTTTTTCAAGATCAAACCTTAAAATTTTCTAGAAACGCAAACTATGTTCATCCTTTTCCAACCTTTGATCCATTGCCACCACCACTAATCTACTATGGCATGTTCGTCGGCTGCCATAGACGATGCCGACCACCATCGGTCATCGTCTTCGATCATCCTCCTCACTCTTCTGATCACCGTTGTAACTCCGGTCACCACCTCACTTTGGTCGGCTGCTATAAGGCGATTTTCGGCCGCCGTAGGGCGATTTTTGGCCACCACCGACCACCATGCCAAAACCCTAAAGTCAGCAAAAAAACTCTATTTTTACTTTGATTTCACTTAAACCACTTGACTCAACTGAGTCTCCCCTTTACCCCTAAAGCTACCCAATCCTCACATTTCAACTCCGACTGACAATCACCGGTGACCGAAGATAACTTTTGGCCGTCCTAAATCTCTTCTTTTAGTCACTATTTTTTTAGATTCGAAACCTAAAACTAACTTTTTTTTGTTTTGTAGGAATAAATAAACGAAGTGGGATATACCTTTGTAACGGAGGCTACGGTGATCTCTTGGCAGTGGTGAGCTTCAGCAGTAATCCGATCGTGTTTTCAGGCGACTTTTACGATTACGACGACCTTTCAGATTCAGGTATAACCTTTTAGTTTTTTCCCTCTCTCCTTTAATTTTGGTAATAATTGTGTAATCATTACTCGTCATTAATTAATTTTTTTCACTCTCCTAGGTATTTATAGTTGTTAAGGATATTGACATTATTGCCCCTTTATTGTTGACAGTTGTTTGAGAGGAGGCTTTAATCTGAGTGAGGGGTTTTAGGGCCAGTAGATGAATGCCATATGGTATTTTGGCGGGCTAAGAAAGTACAAGTGTGCTTTCTAGGCTGTTTTTATTCGAAATTAATTGTAAATGGGCGGGAATTTTAGTTTTTTTCTGCTTGTTGGACTGTTTTGGATTGGCAATGGTATTTTGGGCTTTGTAAGGAAAACAAGCCTTGTATGGATATTATGTAAATGGACATATTATTATTTTTGGGCTATATTTTAAATATTATGGATTTTTGGACTGTTATTATAATATTGAGTTTATTATTTATTTATTAAACCCGGTTAAAATTCGGGTATTACAGCTGCCCCTCTTTGCTCATTGTTTTGGAACAAGAATAGAGAAAATATTGAAAATACACGAATTTAGCCAAAATCCTTTTACTAATACACCTTTACTTCCTTTTCTAGAAAGCTTGAATGAGTTCTTCTCATTATGAACTTCCCAATCCTTATGACAAAATCTACCGCAAAGTTTGAACTAGCTATTCTCATTAGGAATTCATTCATTCTTCTTAGTAATGCTGATCCATCTCTACAAAAATATCGAACAAGCAACCTCTTCTCATTAGGATCTTCTCATTCTTCAGAAAAGCACTAGTTTGCCTTTCTATAAAGGCGTCGAATAAGTAAGCTTTTCTCATTATGAACTTCCTTATTCTTCAAAAGGGTGAACTCTTCTCATTATGAGTTCTTCTTACTAGGAACTCTTCGGTGAACTCTTCTCATTAAGAGCTCTTAATTCTTTGCTAGGCAAATTCTTCTCATTAGGAATTCTTCATTCTTTGCTGCACGAATTCTTCTCATTAGGAAATCTTCATTCTTTGCTGGACAAGTTCTTCTCATTATGAACTCTATGATGAACTCTTCTTATTAGGAATTCTTCGTTCTTAGATAAACTCCTATCAAAACATATTAAAATGCTTTGATGAGGGTTAGTATGACCCTAATTTCTACGTATGATGCACGAACCATGGCACATTGGGAATCAAACAACTAGTTTTCGCTTTCTGGGTAACCAATCTGTCTCTTCTTATTTAGGTTCCTTTACCAATTCTCGATATGAGCTGACACTTCATCTCACATTCAGAATTAGCCTTCTAAACCACATTTCTGCATTTATGGGCTTGTGCTCTAAAGCGCCCTTTTAGGTTTTCAATTTATATTGCTTTTCTCAAAGCGCCCTTCCAGGTTTTCGCTTTGGTTTTTTTAAAAGCGCCCTTTCGGGTTTTCACCTTAATTTTTCACATTTACCCTTTTGCTTATTTCTATGTCACTCCGACATGTTCAGACAATGCTTGATTCGTGCATTCATTTATTTCCTTCGTCTCTATTTCTGTTAGCATGGCATTCTACTCAATATTCTCATTATACACTCCCCTTCAATAACCTAGAGTGCTAAAGTTCATCTGCATCCTTCAAAACACAATAATACCAAGAAGTCATCTATTTTTTATGAATTATGCTAATCTAATTTCATGATGCTTTAGAAATAATAACAAGCTCAGAAGAGAATTCATGAATTTTATTGAAGCTTATAAGTAAGAATACAATAGATTTTTGAAAGATTCATGGCAAACTAAAACAACAAAAATCAAGAAACAAAGTCAAATCTTCGGACATCCATAGTATGAAGGATTCAGCAACCCTTTCGACCAAATGTAGCTTTGAGCTTGAGCCCTTGTCCAGTAGACTTTAGCGTTGTCGAGATATTTACATATGTGAAATCCCTCCCAAAGTACCGAGTGTCTGAGAGGTTTTAAATGCGGATGCCTAATCACAACACATCTGAACTGCCCTTTGCGGGTTTTCAACTTAGATCCACCTTTGGCTTCAAGACGCTACTTGAGAGTTTTCATCTCGAATTCCCATTTCTTTTCCTTTCTTTTTTATCTTTTTTTTATCTTTGTTTCCCTTTTGGGTTCCCTTTGTTTCATATTCTCCAAGGAGTTGGTAAATCACCAATGCAGAGTCTCTGTATACCTTCAAAATCTCTATTTTTCTTTCAATAGAGGCTCGCAAACCCATAACACAAGCTTCATATTATGCCATGTTGTTGGTGCACATGAATTACAGCTTACTTGTGAAAGGATAACGTGTATTGTCCGGGGAAATCAACACTACTCCAATCCCACGTCCCAGGGCATTAACTACTCCATCAAAGTATAATTTCCAAGTTTCATTCTCTATAGTTACATTTTCTTCCAAGGAGATATTCATCACATCCTTATCTGAAAAATCAAAACTCAGGGGCTCATAATCCTCCGAAGCATGACTAGCTAAGAAATCTGCTATTGCACTTCCTTTTATCGCTTTCTAGCTTATATACACGATGTCAAATTCTGATAATAACATTTGACATCGAGCCAACCTTTCGGTCAGAGCTGGTGCTTCCATCAAGAATTTCAATGGATCAAGACGATAAATCAATCAAGTAGTATGGTATAGCATATATTGTCTAAGTCTACGAGTTACCCAGACCAAGGCACAACATAACTTTTGAAGTGATGGGTACTATACTTCACACTCTCTAAACTTTTTGCTCAAGTAATAAATGGCTCTTTCTTTCTTTCCTATATCATCGTGTTGCCCCAGCACAATCCCATCGAATTCTCATAAACTGTCAGATAAATAATCAATGGTCTTGTAATACCCCAAAATTTGCTATGTTGATTAAGGGTCATTTAGTACTAAGATAAGGGCTTAAAAGCTTACTTAGTGACTAAAATGACAAAAATGCAAAAGTTAGGATTTTCTCAATTATGGACTGTAAAAAAGAAATTTATGAGGTTTTAAGGTGTCATGTGATAAAGAACGAGTAAAATAGGATATTCGCAAAATTTGGTTAAAATCCAAGGAAAATTTGAATGGGAATTCAACGTTACAGTTTAGTGACCAAAATGATAAGTTTTTAAAACTTGGGTGGCACAAGTTAAAATATGAAAAGTTGAAGGACCAAAGTTGTAATTTCCCAAAAGTTAAGTGTTTTATTTCATAAACAGATAGAGCACCCCTTGGTGTGGATCGAATGAGGAATTACTGGTTTGATCTGATATTTCGATTATTGGGAAATCGAGTCAAAGTTTAAGTGGAATTTAGACACCCGGATCGAACTGAAAAAATTATGAAATTTTACCATATGATAGATAAATGTTATAAAAGTCATTTCCAAGTGTTGGAAATATTTTAGTTCGCTTCAGGATGAATCCTATAATTATTTTGATTAAGGAATTTAATTAGAAACCGATAAAATTCTTGGCATTTATCAGTAAATCGGATCAAGCTAAAATTTCGAAGATGATTCCATAGACTTTGGAAGAGTTATAACATATTTTTTTATGAATATTTGGATCATTTATCAGTAATTATTTTATCATGTACATAGATTAAACAGATCATGGAGAAAAATCTGATGTAGATCCCGGAATAAAAATGTAGTATAAGATATCGAATTTCGATTGAAGTGCAAAGTTAAGCGTGCTCAAGGCATATGATTGGCGACCTATTGGGAAGGTATTATGTCAGTACTTGAGACTGATAAAAAGGAATCAGTTCGAGTTAATATTATTCATATGGATATCTGATAAAGAATTATTAAGAGAATTTTTATCCGATAATGATTTCGGGTAAAATTATCAATATATTGGACCAAGTCAAAATGTTAAGTTTGACTTCATAAATATGGAATATTTTATTTGATAATATTATTTTTTCCCAGATATTGAAATAAGGAATTTTTAGAATTTATTTGATAGCCTAGTGAAAGGGAATCGCAGAAGAAGTAGTAAGTGAATATCGGGAAATCGGATCGAATCAAAATTTTAGAGGCTGCACCATAAGTCACGGAAAATTCATAAAATATTGTTTTATGAATAAATTATTAATTGGTTAATTGTGATCTAACTAGAATAGTTGGATTTTTACAAAATGGCAAAATTAGTATTTAAGTGACTAGTTTTGGTAATTTGGTCACAATGGCAATTTTAAAATATTTTGAAAGTATCATGGGTAATATGGTAATTTCCCATGTGAAAGCATTACTCTAATTTGCTTAGAGTTGAATGGAATTTGGTTGGAATTGAACTAGAATGGTAACTCGTAAATTATGATTTATTTAGAGGTTAATTTAGGAAAAAGGACTAAATTGAATAAAAAATTCAATTTATTATTACATGTGGCATAAATAAATAAAAAAGATGAACAAAAATGTTCATCTTCCTCCTCTTGAAATAGAAATAATAGAGAAAAATAGGGGGAAAATACACAAAAAATTTTCCTAGGCAATTTGAAAGCTGCCGAACAAGATTCAAGGTATGTTTTTGATAGAAAATTGATCTATTTTCAATTCTCTTTCATTTGATAGTAATTTTATCAAGAGTTATGAATATTTGATTGTTTTCTTGAAGAGAGACAAGATAGGGTTACATGTTCCATATTTAGATTGAAGCTTGAACTATGCAAAAGTGTTGTAGAGATGAAATCAAGCTTAGATTGTGATTAATTTAATGTTTAAGGATTAAAACCCCTAACCCTAAAATTTGGGATTTTATTTAGGGTTTTGAAATTGATGATGAAAATGAAAGATTGATGATATTAGAAGCTTGATTTTGATGCTAGAATGAAAAATCCTCAACCAGTCCTTTAAGTGACTATTTTGGCATGCTTGGTAAATTAGGGAAAATATTGTGAAAATTATCCTAGTGATAGATTTGAAGAGATTATGAATTTAGAAGCTTGATTATGGCATTTTTACTAAAATAAAGTTTTTGAAAAGTTTAGACACCCAAATTTGGCAAGTATGAATAAATTGGGGATTTAACTGTTAATTCTTGGAAATGAAGAATATATGTTGGAAAATTTATTTAAGTATGTTAGAATGTTGTTGGATGAAAAATGAGCCTAAAGAAGCCAAGTGACCAATTCGGCCACATGGAAGAATAATGGGAAAATTTTATGAAAATTATGATTATGATCGAATATGTTGTATGAAGTTAGAATTAAAATTAGAATACATAGGGACCAATTCGGCAAGCTTCAAGGTTAAGGGTGTTACAGGTCTATTCGGAACCGGTGCTACTATAATTAGAGCATTCATCATATATTTCTTTATCATGTCCAGTGTTTCTTGACATTCCTTATCCCATTCACCTGAGTTATTTTTCCGAAGCAAATTGATGATTGGATCACATTTATCAGTCAATTGAGAAATGAACCGAGAAATATAATTCAATCTTCCCAGGAACCTCGAACTTCTTTTTATGAACAAGGGGGTGGAAGATTTTGAATTGCTTTCACCTTGTTTGGATCAATTCCAATTCCTATTCTGCTTACCAAAAAGCCTAGGAGCTTTCCAGACGTAGCTCCAAAGGCACATTTATTCGAATTGAGCTTCAACTGATACTTCCTCAATCTTTGAAACAATTTCCTCAATTTCTGAATATTCTCCTCTTCAGTCTGGGATTTGGCAATCATGTCATCCACATACACTTCAATTTGTTTGTGCATCATGTCATGGTAGAGAGTTACCATGGCCCGCTGGTATGTTTCCCCGACATTTTTTATTACAAAGAGCATTACTTTGTAACAATATGTTACTCACAAGGTTATGAACGTGGTTTTGTCTATGTCTTCTATATTCATATTTATCTGATTATATCCCGAAAAAACATCCATGAAAGAGAACCACAAATGTCCTGATATGTTATCCACCAGAATATCTATGTGGGGAAAACGAAAATTATCCTTTGGACTTGCTTTATTCAAATCTCTATAATCAACACACATGTGTACTTTTTCATCTTTCTTTGGAACCAGAACTATGTTGGCCACCTGTTCTGGATATCATGCCACCTTGAGGAAACCAACATCAATTTGTTTCTGTACCTCTTCCTTGATTTTTAATACCATTTATTGTCTCAATCTTCTAAGCTTTTTCTAAACCAGTTTACATTCTGGCTTTATTGGTAACTTGTGTACCACTATATTTGTATCCAGTCCTAGCATATCTTGATAAGACCAATTGAAGACATCTTTAAACTCTCGCAAAAAATAGATCAACTTTTGCTTTATTCCTAGAGAGAAAGCAGCACCGATCTTCACCTCATTTTTAACTTCTTCTGTCCCCATATCCAGAATTTCTATCTCTTCCTTGTGGGGGTAAGATATGTTTGTCTTCTTTTTCAACCAACCTCAATAATTCGTCAGGGATTTCACATTCTATCTCATCTTCGACCTCATTAACTTCTATTGAACACTCTGGCTGCTCAAAATCTAATTTGGGATTGGGTTTAGAATCATTCATACAATTAATAGCTGAAGACCTGCAAGGAAAATAATAATATACGTTTGGAAAGGATGCAAGAAAAATAAGAAAAATGTTTGCCATTTGAGAATCACAATGAAAGCATCTTTATTGAAAGTAAACTTGTATAATAGCCCTTTAAAGATAATCCCTCATACTCGTGGGCAAAAGTATGAGGTGGTTCTTAGCATTTACTCTATTTTATTCTTAAATACTAAGGGAAGGTCTTCGGATGTCCAGTTGTTCAAGATTTCGCTAGGAAAGCATGGACGTATTCCCTCTAAAAACTTGTTGGGTTGGGATCCCTCAACTATACCATTGATGCACAACTTTCCCACACTTTCAACAAAGATCTCCTCTTCTTGAAGCCTTAGCATCTATTGATTATCCTTCTCCAGTTGCTTCTCTACATTGACGAACCCACGCGACTTGAAGATGCTTGTCAAGTCTGAAAAAGTCATAGGCTCCCAAGTAGTTTCAAATCCCAGAAGACGGGCCCTTCCTTGATCCTTATTCCTTTTCAGATCTTGCTTTCTCTGTTGAATATTTGACTTAAAACCAAGCCCAAAATGGTCATTCTTCATTATAACAGGTTTAAGATGCAGACAACCCTGTAAGTATTTCCCAAATCTCTTTCCAATCTTCGTTTCCCGACCAAGTATCTCACGAACAGTCATCTTGGTGCAGCTCGATAGCTTCGGGCAAGGTATCAACTTTCCTTCAGCGACAAAAGTTGCATTTATAAATTCTAGAGCTTGAAATGAACATTCAAAAGCATTTTCATCTGTCTCAATATATGGGGCATCGGTAGACACAGAAGCAATAATGTCTTCTTCAGCTCTAATACTCAGCAGCATAGTGAATCTAAGGCCTTCTCAGTAAGCAATTATAAGTAGGCTTTATATCCATGACCACAAATTTGACGTTATAAACCACAGGTCCAATCAACAGTGGCACCACAATTTTTCCCAAAACCTCTCAGGTTGTTCCATCAAAAGGCCTCACCGTATTCTTGTAAGTCTTCATATGAGAATTATCGACTGGAAACCTTTGCAAAGTCACCATTGACAAAACCTTCAATGTCGACCCATTATCGATCAATACTCTTGGAAGAACATGCCCTTTGAAGTGAGTTGTGATACTTAAATCCTTGATAGATCTCATCATCAGTAAAGGTGATGTAGTTATCAGCAGCTATGTGGTTTACAATTTTGTCCAACTTATGAACTCATATGTCATTCGGGACAAAACTCTGATTAAGCACCTTTATCAAGGCATTACGGTGTCCATCTAAACTTAACAACAGCTCGAGGATGGAAATCCTAGCTTGTTGTCTCTTTAATTATTCAACAATATTGTACTCACTATGTTTTAGAAATTTCAAGAATTCATGGGCTTGCTCTTCAGTAACGGGCTCATTTATTTTCTGGATCGGTTCCTTCCCAAATATCTTCTCTGGTACTGTTGGAGCCTTTACTTTCTCTTTTCTAGAGTCTTTAGAAATTTTTGGAGAATAACATCTCCCGCTCCTAGTAAAGTGCCCCACTTCATTCACTGGCTCTTCATCAGACCTTTTCACTTTTTTGTCTCTTCTAGCAATTTTATCTGATCTTGAAGCTTTGACTCTTCGGGTATTGTCACATTAGCAGCATAATTCAAAGGGACCCTTCGAGTGTCTTTGAATGCAAATGGTGCTGAAGGAGAGATCACAACCTTAGGAGTTGCTACCGGCTTTACATTACTGGGGAACTTCCAAATTTTAGTCTAGCAGAAATGATCATTGGTATGTTCACCGTATACCTACCTCCGAAACTTTCATAAGTACACACCTCTACTTCTTTTCTCTCAGTCGTTTTCTCAAAGAATTCAATCTCCTTGTTATTCATCATCTTTTTGATTAAACATCTAAATTTAGCACAATGTTGGATTTCATGTCCATCCACCTGATGATATTCATAATAAATGTCTGATTCCACCTCTTTTTCAACCTTTATGTCTATATGTATCATTCTAGCATTGTATAATTGTTCGAACACCCATTTCGAAGGAGATCTGATTTTAGACACATCAGTCTTTAGCCGCTTGGCCTCATCATCTTCCTCTATTGCATTCACCCCTCGCCCTCCATGATTCGACAAAGGATTAGCTGCTATATTAGGTTCATCAAACTTCAACACCCCAGTATTCACTAAATTCTGGACCACCTTCTTAAATGTTGTGCAATTCTCAATTGTATGTCATGGGATCCCCGCGTGATACTCACAATGTGCCTTTGGATCATACCATGGAGGGTATGGAGGTTGATGTGGTGTAAGATAATATGGTCTCACCAAATCCGCATTAAACAACTGTGGATATAGCTTCGTGTATGACATTGGTAAAGGCGTAAAATTCATCCTATCATTTCTCGAGCCTCAGGAATCTTTCCTGCTCAAACTCTGTGAACTTTCTGATGCACCGGACGATGAAATTGTAACATTCTTCAGAGCCTCATATGCACTTGTGGTGTTCACTTTGTTATCCTTCTTCTTAAAATTCTTACAGTAACTTTCTCCACTTTCCAACCTTCCACTCTTAATTGTTGCTTCAATCAACTCGCCAGTCATCACCATGTCAACAAAATTATAAGTAGCGTTCCCTATCAGACACTCAAAGAGTGGTCCTATCAAAGTATTTATGAACATGTGATTGATTTCATTTTCCATTAATGTTGGCTGTACTTGTGCTGTTACCTCCCTCCACCTTTGTGCATACTGATAGAAACTCTCAGTAGGTTTATGTTCTATTGCTTGCAACATGACACAGCTAGAAACTATTTTAGTCACATACTTATATTATTCCTCCAAAGCTCTAGAAATATCTTTCCACGACCTAATATTGACCCGACTTAACTGAGCGTACCAGTGTACCACTGAGTCTGTCAAACTATCTTGAAAACAATGAAACAATAATTTTTCATCCTTCAAGTAAGCAACCATCTTGAGAAAGTATATGGTGAGATGTGCTTTCGGGCAGGTCGTTCCATCATACTTTTCAAAATCAGGTATATTGAATTTTGGTGGGAGGATTAAATCAGCTACCAGACTCAAGTCAGCAGCACTAGTCCCTTGATTATTTATTTTTTGCATTTCCAATAGTCTTCCTTTCAGGGCCTTGCAACGCTCCTCGTACTTCCTTTCAATCTCATCACGGATCATTTCAACTTCATTGACCATGTTCAAATCCGAGACTTCATCGCCACTTTCAAAATTTGCTCTGATATAGACCGGGTAGCTAGTAGTTGCTCCAGCTAGATGATTTGGACCTTCTTCACATGAGGTGATCCTTCAAGCTGTTCCTTCATATGAGATGTAGTGTCTATTTATTCATTCACACTGTCTGCAATACCCTCATGTACCTTGCTCTTTCTAGATTCCTTTGGTCCTAACAAAGCAGTCAAGTGACTAATAATATCCCTTTGTGTCTGAGCAAAATGATCCTTCATTGATTGCTCAATCCTGTCAAATTTGTTTTACACCTCAACACGATCATTCTCAAGACTAGTAATTCTGTCCTCAATAGCTATGGTCCTAGAGCGTAACCGTGTTTCTTATGAACGCGGATTAATTGTGATTCAAAAAAAAATTGCCATAGAACCTTTCTTTGTTAAAAATCTTTTATTAATGGGAAAATGATGCCATATGTTACTACATGAATGCATGAATGCATAAGGGGTATTCAGCTCAAATACTAATCTTTAGAAAAACATCCATTTAACTAGGAAAAGTAGAATACAGGAAATGGATAACTTCAATTACAGAGTTAACTATCTCGTTCAACAAACGGACGACCATTTCTTCGAGCTCTAGATCGATGTCAGGGCGTTGTAGTAGTTTAGTAGCATCCTTCGATAGTATCTGCACATACTGAGCAATGCTCCTTACTTGTCTCTTGAATATAACCAACTCATTATTCTGATCTTGGATTGTACGTTGAGCCGCTTTATACTTCAGTTTCCACACACCACTTTCTTGATACAGCGCACCTTCAAAATTCACAAGCTTTTCTTTTAAGTCCTGAACCGTGCTTTCTAACTCAGTTATCTTTTTCTTCAACTCTTCATTCTTTTCTTCTACAACATCTCTTCCTTCATTGTAATGCCCTGTTAGAACTTGCTCCATTTGCGATATCTTGGACATTAATTCTTCATTTTGTGCTAGCAATTCTGAATTCTGGGTTGACAACTCTAAATTCCGTGCTTCCTTTCCTTCTAGCTTCTTTTTGGTTCGGTTATATGATTCCCTCAAGTCTTGTATTATTTGGATGATTTCACACTACGCCTACCATTTTTGTATAGTCATTCTTCTCCTTTGCAACCTTGTCAAACTGTTTAGATAAATTTTTGATCACCATGCTTGTGCCTCCTTTTTGTGGTTTTTTACACTTGGAATAAATTTCCTTCAAGTCCTTCAATTTTTGACTAAATTTCCGATTATGTTCACAAAGTTCCTTTTTCTTTCCCTTCTATACTTCTATCTCTAATGTTGCCATAGAAAGTTTTTGTTTCAGCTCTTCAATTCATTTTTCATACCCTTTCAACTCATTCTCTTGGTCATGTTTCAATTTTTCCACTATTGATGGTGCATCCCTCACATGTTCATTGATCAAACCAGTATTACCCGTTGAGGCTTCCATTCTATGTAATTTGGCATGACTTCTAACCCATCTTGAAGCTTTACTCTTCTCGTGTCTCCCACGCTGTTGCAACATCCTTCACTTTTACCTTATAGCCCTACGTCTTGTGCATATACTGGAACTCTTCCATACTAGTAGTAGCAGGAATGAACTGTCTTGATCCAAATTGACGAGACACTAACAACGGGCAGTAGGTTGTTCCTCCCTAAATCCCTGGCAACAAAACCCAGTCAAATTTTCTGCATCAGTATACGTAACTAATCAGATTCAACCAAGGAGCTTTCTAGACAACCTCTGAATCTTTCATGTTCAAAAAGTGTTCCTTCCACTGATCTTCTGTCATTCTCTCAATTGAACATGCAGCGAGGTGTTCCCCCAATGGGGAATAATAAACACATAACCTACAAGCTCTATGAGGTGTAATCCATCTATGTCCTTGAAACCAAACCTCCAACAATTGAACACAACCCCAGAATCTTCCATCCACTGTTCTTTTATAAGCGGTCAATGTTCTAAAAGTCTCTGCCAAGATAGCTGGTACCAGGTTTACCTTGTTCCCTAAGCATTCAAACAACCCTAGAGTTGATGGGTCTATAAAATCCGGGGTCCTCGGGAATAACACCAGCCCATAGATACATAGAGCGTACATCCTTCTCTTCCTTCTTGGTTCATCACTTGCTAGAATTAATTCTTGAATGACTTTCCAATGTATGCGTTCATTATCCTCGGTCACCTCGTCGTTCCCTTTCTATTTTAATTTCTTGTTGAACAAAATCTCATTTTCCTGATAATTGCCTTCATCTTTCTTCTAAAGGTTGGATTATTAGGGGGCCTCGTATAAATGTTTTCTTTCTCAAATCTCGGGCAATGAATCAAAGCCTCATACTCCTCTAATGTAGGTGTCATATCCACTTCTCAAAATGTGAAACAGTTGCATGCCGAGTTCCAGTATTGTGTCATAGCCCTATTAGTTCTCGATCTACTAGAAAGTCTAATAACATCACTATATCCCCAAACTTTGCCTGAAAAGCCTTCTTCATGGTTTCATCCCATTGTTCCCAAATCATTTTAAGCTCCAACAAACAACTATTCTGACCTGAATTCATCCTTTCAATGTTCTTGGTTCATGTCATATAATCTCCCCGAATACTGTCCCCTTTTATGAACCGAGTTTCTTCTAACCATGACCATACTGCAGTGTTATCATCTCCCTATCTGTCAGACCCTTTAGCCATATGAGACATTTCCTATTCGATTAACTTCAAACCCAAGACCCCTATGAATGCAATTATGATGCCATATAGGAAAAAACAAAAACAAAACAAAAAAATATGTCAGTACCTTACAATAATATTGAAAACAAATAAAAACCTAAATTTGATGTAAACAAAAAAACACAAAGAATAACCAGAGAAGCGTATTTAAATCAGCAATACCCTGTCCTAGGTCCTTGTTTGGCTCTAATGAGGTGGGCTTCTATTGCAGCATGTGGATTTCGATCTAGACTCTGGGTACCCGAATTGTCATTACTGGACAACAGTAAGACATCGATTCGGGAGTATACGACCCCTTATAGCGGAGGCATAACCTCACAGAGTATAAGGTTGGTATACCAGAAGGAGGACAAAATTCCAATCACGGAGCTAAATAACTTATGTAAGATCATACCTCACTCCCACTTAAAGGTGAAAAGCCCGGGTAGAAGGTTTATGCATGAATGACAATTTATATCACACAAGAAAAAGCTATCTCCATTATTTCTAAAAATTCCTTCAATAATTATGGAAAAAAGAAAATTCAAATTACTGTCCTAAAATGCCAAAATGTCATGTAAAATTAATTAGGCCTGACGCTCAGCTATTTTAAAAATTTCCCAACAGAGTCGCCAAGATGTCGCGACCATTTTTGAAGCCATGTGTAAAAATAGCCTGATGATTGTTTTTTTCTAAAAAAATTAGGGTTTTGACCCTTTTTAATCCAGTTTTAGATTTTTGAAAAACTTAAGGTTTGTTTTAATTAAACTTATCCTTAATTTCCTTTTGAAAAAAAACAACTGGAGTCGCCAACGATCACTTTGAGGTAGATAAGACACCGTAAAAACAAACCAAAGATTAATTTTTTTAAAAATTGGGTTCGGGAGTCGGTTACATGTGGGGAACGATTAGCACCCCCACAAACAACTGTTATCGGTACCTTAATTTTACGTGGCATTTTGGCATTTCGAATAATTATTTGAATTTAAATTATTCCATAGTTATTTAATGAATTTAAATTCCAAATGTAGATATCCTTTATAAGGAAATTCATTTTATTCGAATATGATATTAAAAGCACCCCGTTAAGTGGCACCCTATTCATACTTAAAAATGAATTTCCAACATAAAAGCTTTTAAATGTATGATTTATTATTGTCTTGTTTATTTTAAGTACTAACCTAAAATGGCTCTAATTGATTAATCATTTAAATTATTAATATTAATTAATTTAAAGGCTTTTATGAGAAAATGCCAATTGCTTTAACACCATCCATATATTAAAGCCCTTAAACTAATAATAATCCTAATTAATTAACCATTCTAATTAATTAAATAGCTAACCTAATTAAGGCTCTAATTAACTAAATCATTATTTAATTATAGGTGAAAATGTATATTAAATATATCACTTTAAGGCCAATGTTGAGATAACACCCCATTGTAAACAATGGAACACCATCCGAATTTGAACACCAAATTTTTATTTAATATACACTTAATTTCTACAATGATCTTCCTAATTTATTATTTGATTTTAATTAGGGAACCTAAATCTAAGGCTCTAAAAATTAATTAAATCTAAGTGTTTAAATTGGCTAATTAATGATCCTATATGCCCAATTTAAAAACATGCATCATACAAATAATTTAGAACAAATAAATTAAATAATTAAAGCTAAAAGAGGACTAAATTGAAAGAAATTAGACTTTAAATCCTGATTTTATTACAATTGGCGACTAAAATGAATTACACTTCAAAATATTAAGGATTAAAGAATAAAGTTCCCCATTTTAAAAAAAAAACGCAGATCTTCCCATTCGACCTGTTTCAAACTCGCGAGTTGAATCAACCCAGCACCAAAACGGTGTCGTTTGACTCAGGCTTTATAAAGCCTAATCCGAGTTCAACTCGGCCATAAAACAAAATGCTCTCTCTCCTCTCAATTCTCTCAACTCGAACACCCAAAAACCCAGATAAACACCCTAAAACAGATTAAAACCGCGTGTTCATCCCTAGTTCATACCAAATTCAACCATTTTCCCCATTTCAATCCACAACAAACACCAAAACCATATGGTTTCTTTTTTTCAAGATCAAACCTTAAAATTTCCTAGAAAATCAAACTATGTTCATCATTTTCCGACCTTCGATCCATTACCACCACCACTGATCTACTCCGGCCTGTTCGTCGGTCACCGTAGATGATGCCAGCCACCACGGTCATCGTCTCTGTCATCCTCCTCACTCTTTCGATCACAGATGTAACTCCGGCTACTGCTTCATTTCAGCAGGCTGCCGTAAGGCAATTTTCGGTCGCCATGGGGTGATTTTCGGCCACCGTCGACCACCTTGACAAAACCCTAAAATAACCAAAGAAAATGTCATTTTTACTCTGATTTCACATAAACTACCCGACTCAACAGAGTCTCCCACTTCACACCTAAAGCTACCCAATCCTCACTTTTCAACTTCGACTGACACTCACCGGTGATCGAATATAAGTTATGGTCGTCCTAAATCTCTTTGTTTTAGTCACTGCTTTTTTAGATTTGAAACCTAAAACTAACTTTTTTATTTTGCAGGAATTGTAAAAACGAAAAGGGATATACCTTTGTAACGGCGGCTGCGGTGATCTTTTGGCAGTGGCGAGCTTCAGTTGTAATCCGATCGTCTTCTCAAGCGACTTTTACGATTTTGGCGACCTTCTCAGGTATGACCTTTTAGCTTTTTCTTTCTCTCCTTTAATTTTGGTAATAATTGTGTAATCATTACGACAGCTGTATGAGAGAAGGCTTTAATCCGAATGAAGGGTTTTAAGGCCAGTAAATGAATGCCACATGGCATTTTGGCGGGCTAAAGAAGCACAAGTTTATTTTTTGGGTTGCTTTTATCCGAAATTAATTGTAAATGGTGGAATTTTAGTTTTTTGTGCTTGTTGGAGTATTTTGAGTTGGCAATGGTATTTTGGGCTTTGTAAGGAAAACTTGCCTTGTATGGATATTATTTAAATGGCCATTTTATTATTTTTGGGCTATATTTTGAATATTATGGTTTTTAGACTGTGATTATAATATTGAGATTATTTATTTATTTATATAACCCGTTCAAAATTCAGGTATTACAATGAAGTTCTTTGACTCCTCTATCAAGCACTCTCACAGGTTCTTCCTCATACGATAAATCTGTGTTAATCTCAATGTCCTTAACCGGTAAGCCACGGGTATAACCCTCTCAAGCACCTCATACGGGCCGATGTATCTTGGGCTTAAATTTCCCTTGCATCTAAACCGGATAATCCCTTTCCTCGGAGATACCTTGAGAAACACTTTTTCACCAACATCATACTCAATGTGTTTGTGCTTCTGGTCTGCATAGGCCTTCTGACGATCAAAGGCCGCTTGCAACCTTTCCTTGATGATCTGAACTTCCTCTTCAGTTTATCTAACCAAATCGGATCCCACAATTCTTCTCTCATTAAGCTCGGTCCAACAACACCTACGCCCACACAAAGCCTCAAAATGAGCCATCTTTATGCTCGACTGGTAAATGTAATTGTAAGCAAACTCTATAAGCGGCAACTGGTCCTCCCAACTCTCCTCAAAGTCCACAATGCAACATTGGAGTATATCCTCTAGAATCTGGATAACACACTTAGACTGACCGTCAGTCTAAATGTGAAAAGCTGTACTTAAATGCAACTTGGTGTCCTAGGTATTATGGATTTTCTTCCATAACCTAGCTGTGAAACATGGGTCCCTATCCGAGATGATCAATGATGGCACACCATAAAACCTCACTATCTCCTTGATATACAACTGAGCCAACCTTTCCAAGGTGAAATCCATATGAACAGGCAATAAATGAGCAGACTTGGTCAAACGATCGCCTAGTACCCAAATAGCATCGTGTTTTTGTTGAGTCAACGGTAAGTCAAAATCCATGGCGATTCGATCCCACTTCCATTGTGGAATATGAATCGGCTGAAGCATGCCTGATGGGAACTGATGTTCCGCCTTTACTTGCTGACAAGCTAAGCATCTTATCACAAAATTAGAGAATCTCTTTTCATACTCGGCCACCAATAAAAAGGATGAAGGTCCTGGTACATATTTTTACTCCTAGGATATACGACAAAAAGACTACAATGTGCCTCCCTCAAAATATGATCCCTCAAATCCTCCAAAGCTGGGACACATAGTCGACCTCTAAAGTACAAGTATCCACCATCTCGTACCTTAAAGTCTGAGGCTTCACCTCTCTGAACTGCCTCAATTTGTGCTACCAAATCCTTATATGAAACTTGAGTCCTCTTAATCTCTTGTACCAACGTAGGCTCAACCTGAAGTTGGGTAAGGAGTCCACCGTCATCGGTTATCCTTTTGAGCAAACATAGCTCTTAAATCGGACATGAACTTACGAATTAAGGCATCCACCACCACATTTGCTTTGCCCGGATGATACTCAATAACGCAGTCATAATCTTTTAACAACTTGATCCAACGACATTGTTGCAGATTCAACTCTTTCTGGGTAAGCAGGTACTTTAAACTCTTGAGGTATGTACAGACATATCACTTCTCCCTATAGAGATAGTGCCTCCAAATCTTTAATGCAAAGATGACTACAACGAGCTCCAAATCATGGGTTGGGTAATTTCGTTCGTGCAGTTTAAGTTGTCTTGAAGCATAAGCAACCACCTTACCCTCTTACATAAGAACACAACCAAGCTCATTCAAAGATATGTCACTAAACACATCATAATCTTTTCCCGGTTCGGGTTGTGTTAAGACCGGAGCCTCCGTGAGATAAGCTTTTAATTGCTCAAAACTTTGTTGACTTCTCTCATTCCACTCAAATGGAACCCCTTTATGTAACAATTTGGTCAATGATGCGGCTATAATGGAGAAACCTTTAACAAACCGCCATAATACTAGGCAAGTCCTAGGAAACTATAGACTTTCAAAATATTCCTTGGGGGTTTCCATGTAATACCCCGAAAATATTGCTAAGTTATACAAGGGTGGTTTAATACTAAGGTTTTGGCATAAGGCTAACTTAGTGACTAAAATGACAAAAGATAAAAGTTAGTGAACAAAATAAAAAGTTGGTAAAAGTTCAGGGACTCAAGTGTAAATTTTCCAAATATGATTTTTATTCAGTATGAGGATAAATTCAATCAGAATAAGGATTTTGGCAATAATTTTGGAGGTTAGAATGCAGTAGAATATATGAAATTTTGATCGAATAAAATAGTAAAGCGTGCTCAGATTAGAGAAAGCTTTGGGTGACCTTCTAGGAAGTGTTACATAACAGTATCTAGATTAGTAAAAAGGACTCATAAGAAGTAAGAAATATTTGTATAAATGCTTAATGAAGGATTTTCAAGAAACGTGTTACCCGATAGAGATTTCGGGTAATTAACGATATTTTTGGATTGAGTCAAATTTCTAAGTTTGACTTTATTAAAGTGGAGGATTTTTTATGAAAGCATCGATTTATTCATGGAATTAAGGAAATATGTGATTCCTGAATTAGAGTTCATAGTTCGATAAAGGAAAAAATCGTAAAAGTTGAAAATGGGGAAATTGGATTGAACAAAAATCATAAATGATATTTTATGATTATTTAATGATAATGGTTGGTTGAATTGAAACCAACCTAGTTCAAATGTAATGGGATGGCACAAATTTCAACTAAGTTGTAAATTTGATTTAGTTAGAGGGGTAATTTTGGAAAGAGTAAAAATGAATTTAAAATTCATTTTTTAAAGAAACATGTGGCAAATTCTATTTTATTATAAGAATATAAGTCAAATATGATGAACAATTTGTTCATCTTTCTTCTTGCTGTTCGAAAACAAGGAGAAGAGAATGGATAAATAGGAAAAAAATTCCTAGCCATTTTCAAGGTTTTTGATCAAGAATTCAAGCAAGGTTGTTTAAGGTAAAGTGATCTACTCTTCATTCTCTACATTTTGATGTTAAAATTTCATGAAATTATGAAGTTTTGGATTAGGGTTTAAAGATATAGAAATTAGGGTTTCATGGATTATGATTGAATTCAAGTAGTAGATGATGAATTATGCTTAGTTGTGATGAAAACAAGATTGAAATCAAGTTAATTTTATGTTGGAAGTTATAAACCCTAATCTTGAATTTAGGGATTTGTTAGGGATTTGATAATTAAGGATGAAAATGGTTAGATTATGATGTTTGAAGCATTATATTGATGATGGAAGTTAAATTTTGATGTTTGAAGGTCAAATTCCCTTTAGGGACTAATACAAAAATTTGAGGAAAATTTGGGATTAAATTGCAAAAATTTAATTGATGATGGAGATGAATAGAAAATGATGTTTCAAGCTTGAATTGACAGTTTAGGACCAAATTTTATATTTTAGAAATGTTGATGACCATTTCGGCATTTCCAAGAAATTAAGGATTTATTTGTTAAAAGTTATTTTGGTGGTGAAAATGATGAAATTGTGATGTTAGAAGCTTATTTTAGCATTTTGGACCAAAATGAAAATTTTGAAAAGCTTGAGGACCTATTCGGCAATTTCAAAGAATTAAAAGGATGATTTTGGAAATTTTAAATTAAGGTGGGATTGAGGAGTAATTGTTGAAAACATTATCAAATTAGCTTGGATTGATAAAAATGACCACTTTGGCAAGAATGAGAAAGTAGAGGATTTAAATGTAAGAATTAGAGCATTAAGGTATGAATAGTTTGCCAAATGTTCAAAATGGTCACTAAGGACCCGAAATGAGATATATGGTAATCACTAGTATCTTATTTGGCAATGTTAGACTCGAATTAGGTAAGTGTATAGTAATAAAGATATTCGATTGATTTCTACAATTGCAAGAAATATTAGGGAAGGTGCAAGTATTTAGGAAATGAAAAGATTAAAGAGTAAGCTTAATGAGGCAAGATGATAAATGGCCCAGGTGAGTGCAAGTGCATGCATATCATAATACATTAATATTTATGTCATTGAACATATGATTGATGTAATATGAATATGTTAAGTTTTAAGAAATAAAATGCATTGATTATTTGATTATTTATATTGACAAGTTTGATATACTATTTCAGGTATGAACTGCCCAGTGTTAATATATGTTGCCATTGATGAAATAAATTGATGATATAAATCCCAATGTATGATATAGAGATTCGAAGGTATAGTTGGATATCCATAGAGTCATAAACAGCTGTATAAATATTCTAAGCACTTCAGGTAAAGTGCAAATTTTGTTAATGGTATAATTCGGTAAGTATACAGAGGCACTTTAATACTAAGCACTCCAGTATAGTGCAAATAATACACTATACTGAAGTAAGTATAGGGGGGATGACTCATGTACATAGAATCTCTTAATTTGATACCTCAAAGAAATAAAATGAGAATCTCTTAATTTGATACCTCAAAGAAATAAA
>JAGYYJ010000664.1:0-100885 GCA_019671005.1 Hibiscus mutabilis
AGAACAGGGACATAGAGTTCTTATATATTCACAATCCCAGCACATGTTGGACTTACTGGAGGATTACTGCACTTACAAGGTGTTAACATGATACTGTTCTTGTTTACATCCTTTTGTGTTAGCATGAAGTTTGTATGCTGAAATGGTTAGTTCACGGACATGTGGAGATATTGTACTAATTATGTTGTTGCCCCTTATTTTTTTTTCAGAACTGGCAATATGAACGTATAGATGGGAAGGTTGGTGGAGCTGAAAGGCAAATACGCATAGATCGGTTTAATGCCAAAAATTCATCCCGGTTTTGTTTTTTGCTTTCAACTAGAGCTGGTGGCTTGGGTATAAATCTTGCAACTGCTGATACAGTTATCATTTATGACAGGTTGGACAATCACCTTATTTTTGCTTTGCATTTTTTTGTTTCCCCTTTTTTCAGTTTGTACCTCGAGTTTTATATGATGGATATGTTTGTCATAATAGTTATTTTTGGTTCACTTAGTCTCACGTAGAGAATTACATTATATGTCTCTACAGTGATTGGAATCCACACGCTGATTTACAAGCAATGGCTAGAGCTCATCGACTTGGACAAACAAACAAGGTTGAAGTTGATTCCTTGATTTATATAAGGCAAAGCATAATTTATATTTTGATAATGAGAATTATCTGCGTTATAGGTGATGATTTATCGGCTCATAACAAGAGTATCCATAGAAGAAAGGATGATGCAGATGACTAAGAAGAAAATGGTTTTGGAGCATCTTGTTGTTGGGAGGCTAAAAGCTCAAAGTATTAATCAGGTATTGTAGGTTTATGATATAATGGTGAATACGAAGATTCAGAAATTAACTGAGTTGTTAGATAGACATGATGATAGAATAATTGCATGGTCTAGAAAAATATAACTTACAAAGTTTATACATCGAGTGTGTTTATAAGTTATTACATTGGAAGTGGGTTTAGAAGAATAATTTGAAGAGTTCTAATTTAATTGATTACTAGAGAATGATAACACCAGGTTAAAACTCAAGATGAAAGGAGATTATCATTTGAGCAATCCCTACAGTGATGTAAATGCATTTTCCTTGGGCTATCCTTGCTAATTGTCTATGGCTCTGTGCAGTGTTAATAAACTAGTACATTGTGCTGCGACTCCTTGAAACTCCAATCCTTTGAGCACTTTCTATTTCTCATACTTGTATTATTGAATGAAAGCAAGTTGTTTGGTGTTTACTCAGAGATGTGGGTTATAGTACGGTTTTACTGTCTCATCTTACTTCTCCAAAAAATAAAGAAATACAATCATGTAGCTGAAAATGTAATTGGTTGCTACTTGTTTAATTTAGGAGGAGTTGGATGATATCATCAGATATGGTTCGAAGGAACTATTTGCTGATGAGAATGATGAAGCAGGAAAGTCACGCCAAATTCATTATGATGCTGCTGCTATTGATAGGTAGTCTGTTTTCCTCTATTTTCCCTAAACTTGATTGATGTCTGGCCTCTGCAGCTTAGAATTGTAATTCCTTTCTTCCCCTTTGATAGATTGTTGGATCGTGAACAAGCTGGCGATGAAGAGGCTTCAGTGGATGACGAAGAGGATGATGGATTTTTGAAGGCCTTCAAGGTTTTCTCTATCTTAATATCTTAACTTGTTATAATGTAGTTATATCTTATTGGCTATGCATCCTTCTTACTGGTTGATCGATTAACATGGCTTGGGAAAATGCCAAAATTAGCACGTCTAAAACAAACATCTTTTCGAAGAAAGAGTATACCTTGGTGCCTACCTGGTACATACATTGGTCTGCCTTGCACGGCACTTTGTTTGCGGTATACTTCATCTAATAGAATATTAAGTACAATGAAAGTAGATTGGGCTGGAGTGTTGCTTTTGGGGGTTAACGAAATCTGTTCCCATGGCAAAATAGGAGCTGACGCAAGCATTGCATCTTTTCTATGTTCTTTCTTTGTGGAGTTGTAATAAGAAATGTGTGTACTCTTGGTTTTGGATGTACTTGGAATGAAACATTTATTTTTTGGCCATGTTCAATGGGTAGCATTTAAAACATTAGTATGCATTTGTTCCAAAAAAAACATCAGTATGTATGATGTCTGAACTGGTAAAGGATTTGAGCAAGTCTGACCAGTCATTAGATAATTGAGTTTCGTGGTCAAGCATGATTTGATTGCTGTATATAGAATTTTACCAACTATAGAGACAGTATATTGACGGTGTTGCAAGTTTGTTAAATCTCAGGGATTTACTGCTTTCCAGTTGTTGCCTATATTTCGTTGCCTTTGGTTTCTTACAGCAAAGAACTGCTGTTATTTGTTGCAGGTAGCCAATTTTGAATATATTGAGGAAACAGAAACTGTTGCAGAGGAAGAAACTCAAAATGTGGCTGTTGAAAATAAAAATGCCATGAACAACTCTGAAAGAACAAGTTACTGGGAAGAGTTGTTACGAGACAGATTTGAAGTTCATAAAGTTGAGGAGTTTAATGTTCTGGGAAAAGGAAAGAGAAGCCGTAAGCAGGTATATTTCTATTATCAACATTACATAAAAATTTGATCGAGCCAGATAGTGGTTTGTTTAAGGTGCCTCAGGAGTCAAACGGCTTTGCTCCACCCTGGTTATTGTTTTGTTGTGGTGGTACCTAATTGATTTCCTTGTGGTATATTGGAAGATTTATTTTCTATTCTTTTTATTAATGAACTTGACTTCAGCTCTCTGAATTTCTTCAGATGGTTTCTGTTGAAGAAGATGACCTTGCTGGTTTGGAAGATGTAAGCTCTGATGGTGAGGACTTTGAAACTGAACTGACTGATGGTGATACTTCATCCGGATATCAATCTGGGAGGAAGCCTTATAGGAAAAGAGTTCGCAGTACGTTTTGCCTGTCCTTTTAAGGTGTTAATGCCCCAGTTACAAAACTTCATTATATTTTGATTACTTTTCTGGTTTCTAACCGATTTTGTAGTGGATAATTCGGAGCCACTTCCTCTAATGGAAGGTGAAGGAAAATCATTCAGGGTTCTCGGTTTCAATCAGAATCAGAGGACTGCATTTGTAAAAATATTGATGAGGTGAGTGTTTCTGTATAATATTTTAGGTGCTATTTGGCAAATTATGAATTTCATCCTTCCCTCTCTGTGTGGGTGAATGTATTTACCACCCTTTTACTTTAGACAGTTTTGATTGAAAGAAACTGAAGCTTTGATGGGTGGTATTATATTCCGAGTCTCATCGTGTTATTTTGGCTTTTACTTCAGGTTTGGTGTTGGGGATTACGACTGGAAGGAGTTCACATCTCGCTTAAAACAGAAGACTTACGACGAAATAAAATAGTATGCGATCTGACTTCTTATTTGTTTATTTCTTGTCAGATCTGTGTATAATATAGATGTTTTAAACATGCTATACTGAAGTCTTAGCTAGTATGTTACAGGTGGTGACATTTTTTGTTTGTTCTCTGTTGGGTTTGAATGGTCTTGGCATAGAAAACACAGCTGTGGAGTTTTTAACGTCTTATCGGTTGGGTTTGTTGTAGAATGGGTGGTTCGTCAGAATTCATGCTTGCTTGTGCACTTTAAGAATTTCTCTTCTATTGATTGGTTCCTATACATTCTATCAATCTTAATTGCAATTTGCTTGTGCCAACCTTATTCTCATGCTATGTTTCTGTTATGGCATGTGCGGAAGAATGAGAACACCAATAATCAATTCTTTTGCTATTGGGTTTGAACTGTTTGTGCATATATGTGATTGGAGTTGGAAGAAAATTCAGATGTGGAGTTTGTATGTCTGGTGTTCTGTAGAATGGGTTTGTCGTAGTTCATTCTAACCTGTACATTTACTCCTTTTTGATCTCCTTGTCTTCTAATGATTGGTTCCAACTCTTCTTATCTGTCCTAATTTCCTCTGTTATAATTTGCTTGTGCGAACTTATTCTTCCATTTCTTTTATTGCTTGTGTGAGAGCATGAACACACAAAATAGTCATTTATTCCTTTTTTTCTATCTTATTTTCAGTTATGGTACTCTTTTCCTGACGCATATTACTGAAGATATAACCGATTCTCCTACATTTGCCGGTGATTGATCAGTGCTGCATGCACCCCCCTCCTCTCTTATACTTTCAATATTTGGTTTCTTCTCTTGGTGTTTGACATTCAGTCTTTGGTTGTAGATGGTGTTCCAAAAGAAGGTCTCAGAATTCAAGACGTTCTAGTTAGGATAGCTGTCCTGCTCTTATTAAGTAAGAAGGTGAGTGTTGCCAAGTTGGATTCCTGGAGTTTGACTCTTCTTTTTCTTTTTATAAATTACGAATGTGAAACATCATGTTGCTTGGAGAAATGTTGATTTTCATGCGCAATGTAACACTGTGGATCTTATGCATTTTGAAGGGTGCTTTGCTATAAGTTTTTCAGGCAACTAAAAGTTTAAGGAAAATATAAAGTAATTTTAGTTAAATTACCCGTACCTTTTGGAATCAACTCATTGAATATCTTTCCTTGTTATGTCGATATTTTGATAAACAGGTGAAGGATGCATCAGAAAAGCCTGGCACCCACCTTTTTACCGAAGATATTATAATGTGTTACCCAACATTAAAGGGTGGAAAACTTTGGAAAGAGGAACATGATTTATTGTTACTGCGTGCTGTTTTAAAGTATGTATCTCTGAAGTTCTTGGACATTCACTGCAGCTACTATATGGTTATGGTTACATTTCTGATACATTTTCATTTTAGTTAACAATGAAATGTTAGTGACTGGTTGATGAGGAAAGTAATGCTTTACAGTTGGTACTTAAATGTAGAGTGGCATTGTTGGAACCCCATCCTTTTATGTATAAATTATGGCTTGAAGTGTTTGTACTCTACTGAAATTGGAGGATCTCATGCATGCAACTCAAATTGCACCCTAGCATACATGTTGTCTAACCAATCTAAATCCAATCTAGTTGACTTTGGATGACATGCTCCACCCTTGTGGCTCTCTGTCCGATGCACAGCTCTTTATGCGGTTTATGATAGGGTAGTGTTAGATGAAGAAAGAAGTAAAGTGCGTACTATGTCCATTGAATCGAATAAGTTATCATGGGACCTAAATTAGTTTCTTTATGTGTTGGTGCCCGTTTATTATATTCCTATGCTAGTTGTTTCTGCCTGTCAGTATTATACTTTTAGTATACAGGGGTCATAAAGGATGTGTGTACGAATTATGATGTGATAATTTTCGTAAAATTTATTATAGGCATTAGTGTTAACCAGTTCTATGCGAGATGCAGTCTAATACACTATTTACTCTAATGCAATTGTTATGCTGTTATGAGTCAAGATTTGAGTTGCAGTTTATATTAATTCTGTACTTATTTGATTGTTAGGCATGGGTATGGAAGATGGCAGGCTATCGTTGATGATAAAGACTTGAGGATTCAAGAGGTCATCTGTCAAGAGTTGAATCTTCCCATTATAAATCTTCCTGTTCCAGGACAAGCTGGTTCTCAAGTACAGAATGGCGCTAATACAATCAGTACAGAATCAACAGGAAACCGGACTCAGGGAAATGGCTCAGGGAATGGTGTAGGAGGTGAGGTAGCCCAGGAAGTTGCTGATGCTGCGAACCAAGCACGATTATACCAGGATTCTTCCATTTTATATCATTTTAGAGATATGCAGAGAAGGCAGGTTGAATATGTGAAGAAAAGGGTGCTTCTCTTGGAAAAGGGCCTCAATGCAGAGTATCAGAAAGAATATTATGTAAGTTAAACTACCGATAACAGAAGTTCTGGCCTAAGCAATTCTTAGGAACTTTGGCTTATAGTTCTCTATGCCTTTTGACTAATAAGTAAGAAAACTATATCATATTATGTTATATGTAATGACGTCCATCTACAGTGAAAAAAGGGGAAGCAAACAATAGTCAACAGAAATAGGTTGCTCCTTTATGTGAATGGTTTGGACGGAGGAACTATCCTCATCCAGCATTTTTTCTGTCACTTTAGAGCCTGTGCTGACAAATATTTTCTTACATATGGGACTGTACCATTCGTAACGTGTGCTGCAGTAGTGTCATTCTATTTTTGTTTTAAAGCTTTCCTCATCACTGTTGGCCTGATTAAGTATTAATGAATTTTCCTAAGTAATCATTTCTGAATGATTGTTGAACAACAGGATGAAAAGAGATTACTTTTTTTTTGTGATTCTTGGCATGATTTTATATTTGAAGCTTTGATTCTTGAATATGAAGGTTGAAAGTTGGCAGCATTTGAAATTAGTTGAAATGAAAATTAAACCTAGGCATGTCATTTCTCTGGTACATTAGTAATTAATTACTGGTTAGTTGTGCATTTGGGTTAAATAGGCTTCCTAAATTTTTGTAGTGCATTCTACATTTAAATTCATTATTCAAGCCATTTTTATTCTTGTTCTTATTTTGCAAAGGTTTTGGTTGTTTGGTCTAGTTCCGAGGTTGATTGTGCGGCTAGAAACTATATTCTGGTATCTTTTATCATGAACTTCATGTTTCAATGTTAAACCTATTATGAATTTGCATATTCTACATTGCTAAAACTGGCTTTTAGCTGTTTCATGAACATTAAAATTATATGAATTTTATAGATGCTTGCGGACTTACTGTTGCTCATATCCTTAAATTCTCTATTAGGATGAGATGAGAACAAATGAGGCACCAAGCGAACAGCAAGAGAATGTACAAAAGGTTGCAGACATGCCAAACACAAGGCCAACAGAGATGCCTTCCCAAGTGATTGACAGTTTACCGTCTATAGAAGTAATTGGTTAGTATAATCTCTTGGAGTATAAAATTCGTTTAAAACCCAAGAGAGAGCTGGTTCTCTATCATCCTCTCTTCACCTCTAAGCTTTCTTTGTGTTGGTTAAAGAATTGCTGTGATTGGTGATATGAATATGATTTCTAGTTGCCCCGTTAACTTTGGTGATGACGAGAACTATCCTTTTGCAGCATCAGAAGAAATCTCAGCAGCTGCTTGCGATGATGATGCAGATCGATTGGAATTACCTCGGCAATACAACAAGGTACGTCTTGTGTTTGAAGGGGCTTCAACATACAGGATGAAGCTGAGAGAGGATGTTATTGTACTCCTTGTTCAGAGTCCTCGAAATGGAAATTAGGTCGAGGTCGTGATTTAGTTGACAGTTTTTTTTTCTTCGTTGCAGATATGCAAGATATTGGAGGACAATGTTCAGTCGAGCCTCAATTTAAAGAATAACCTCCATTCTCTGGAAGAAATTTTCGGGGACATATCTTGGATTCTTTCACCTGCAGAGCAGCCTGTACTCAATGCAGCTGCAGGATCACAGAGCTGTGCGGCAGGGTCCATTTCACCACCTAACCAGCAGCCAGCCGTCGTGACTGAAATCGAGATGGAGGACGTATCAAGAGAATCTGAACCGGAGAAACCGGCTATCGTAGAAGACATATATGTGGATTTAACAGGATATGGTCCACTCGAAGATAGCAGCAAAAAGGAAGATCGAGGTTCGAGCCCAGATCCAATGGAAATAGCAGCAGATTCATTGCAGAGTGACCCTAAAGGTACCGGAAATGATGATGCGGTGATGGAAGAAATGGAGAATGAAGATGGCGCTAGGCGCTAAGACCGAGTCTGTATCCTAGGCTAGTGGAAGTGAAAGGAAAAACATATGAGATAATAGGTGATTTATTGAGAAGCTATCATATTCCTGACCCAATCTTGTTCGAAAAAGTGTAATTGAAGTTCGATGCCACGTCTTTCTAGATATTGTAATAGCAACTATACCGATCAAAATAAGACTCGACCAGAATCAAACATAATACTCGTATCATATTTTATGACATGTGTTGTGTATATTTTGGTTTAGGGTCTAGAAGTACACATATAGTAGATTTGTTGATGAGGTTGTGTAGAGTGTAATTGTAAAGGATGACAATTGCGATACCTGATTACCTATACATATTGAATGAATACTATCCCTTTGTGTATGTCATACATTTTACACTTATAAATTTAGGGTTTAGAGGTTACACGTACAAATTTAGGGTTTAGAGATTAGGCTTTAGTTTTCAAGGTAATGTCATTGCACACCATTGGTTTTCTTCATGGTGATGCTGCTGCCTATGCATCCCCAAGTCTCATATTTCATGCAGAATCCCCATGCCTCCTCAATCCATGAATGCTTTCTCTCATTACTTCCTAACCAATCTGCAATAAGTTCCTCGTGGTTTTTCGTTTGCTCAAAATGTGCTTTGACAAAGTTTGGACTTCAATCTGTATACTTAAAAAGTATGCTAATTTTCTTTGTGGGAAAATGGTGAATAATGAAACATTCTTGACATAAAATATGGGTCCATTGACAAGTGATATTTTATGCTATGACCCATGAACCGTCCATGCCAACTCAGCACACACACACAGACTATTGCCAAGTCAGCAGCATCAGGCGACAAGGAAGAAGGCATGTGAAAAGTAGCATCCCCAGCTGATTAAGCTTGGCCTTTGTAATAATTGCTATGAAAAATCTTAAAAATATTATCTTCTCTGTATCTAATTATCTTTTCTATTCTTCTCGTCTCTTCTTGAGCCTTAAGTTTAGGCTTTGAGTACTTGTGGTCGTGACATTGGTATTTTCGCTGAGAGATCCTTGAGCTATGATGAATCAAGCAAAATCGATTAAAGCATTGCAGGACACATCGGTGCGCCACGAGCAGCTGCTGGCTTCTCTGCAGGCGCACTTCAAAGAGCAGCAACGAGTGAACAACAATACTCAAAGGACACTTCGGGATATAACACGTCAACTGATAGTTATATCCTCACAATTGGGATTGTCGTCCAGGACATATATCGAAAAGGAAGGATCGAGGGACGCAATCACAAAGCCCCACCAGATGTTCAATGAATTGTCAACAACCATTGACACTGAAATTGACCAGGGTGTAGTTGGGTTGGGTACATTGACAGGTGATATTTTATTCATTATACAATCTTGGATGGGCCTTAAGACAGAATAAAAAGTTGCCTGGAATGGACAATAACAGAGAAAGAAGATTGAAAATGGCAGAAACAAGAGTTTACATTGAGGGCAAAGCTACCAAGAGGAGCAAATGCTTGTAAAGCAGATCCTTCTTTTGCTGTTAGTACGCTACATTCTAAATCTTCAGATGCAAGTCCAGTGAGAATAACTATTGTGACCGAAATTGCGTACCGTTACCGAAATTGCCGTCTGCTGGTTTCCCTTTATCTTGGTCCTTCAACAAAGATAACCCAGATTCACAGTTACGGGCAAATGGTCAGAATCGTAATTCCATGACTTACATGCGTACCGTTATCGATGAACTAATATTCAACAGCTCACAACAGAAATATAAACATCAGCAGCTAAAAGTTAGTAATTTCGAAAACATAGTCTCTCTCTCTCTCCAATGGGATCAAGGGCCAGGATGTGCTGACCCTAGAATCCATTTGCAGAACATTTGATGTACTTCAGCCATGTGAAGACTGCAACAGAATCATAAGGATGTGGAGGAACCTAACAAGACCAGCAACTAACACTATCCTGTTCTGGCAGGCTATTCACACCCTTGGTCAAACTCATGGTTGGGTTGTCTTCTGATTTCACATGTCTATATCTCAAGTTAAATGATAGAAATTTATTCAAAAACATAGGATGCCTCTGAATTCAAGGACAAGATCTAGTTTTTGTTTAAGCAATATTTTAGTACAAGGGATCCTTTCTACTTTATTCACACCGTATATACGGTTTTCAGAGACTTGATAAGATTCAAGGTCTCATAAGCCATTTGAAATGCCAAGCTGATTGATATACCAGAAGAAACAGACTCTAGGCTAAATGAATGCTAATAAGCCCTCGTGCCATTTCGCTAAATCGGTAGAGCATGCTAAGGCATGTTTTTTCTAGAATTGTTTCATAGGAAAGAAATAAGTTCTACATAGTCTGTCATTGGGTATACCCATATGTAAGATGTACAAATCACTTGCTTATTATCCAAAGACATCTTCAGCACGCATCCGCGTCCTTGAGTACCTTTAGTGGGTTAATTTGATGGCTGAAACTGAACAATATAATTTAAACATAAACAGAAAGAAACAACTAGAAATTTTTTAAAAAAAAAGACTAATCTTTACCCGTTTCATCATTGCACTCGCCAGATCTTCCAATGAGCCAATGTTATCAGGAATGCCATTTCCATGTGGCCTTGGTTGGTACATAAGATATCCTTCCTTTTCAATAAATGGTGGCTTCATAGCTGCTGAGTTGAGACCTTCACTATGCTCAATGGATGAGGGGTCAACAAAATTCAATGGTCCAGTAGAATCCGAATCCATAGTTCTGTGGAAAATCGAGTTATTTCGGTCCAAGCACTGGTCCAACTGAACCATAGCACCGTTAACAGGAATCGAAGAGTTTACTGAACAAGACATAAGATGTGACTGGTAGGGAGCATTCCATTCTTGAGGAACACTTCTGATCATTGGACCTGCATTACAGATGATTGGGGCTGCTTGTCCTTGTAAATCAGCTTTTGAATCCATCAATTGACTGGAAGCAAAATCGGATAAAGTATTCACATTTTGGAAGCCTATTGCAGAAACTCCATCTCTCAAATTACTAGCATGCAAAGTGGCTTGCTGAGAGCTTCCTTCTAACATCAAGGAGTTGTTTGTGACACCAAGGGAACTATTGGAGAATCCAGCTATTTGAGAATCTATTAAACTGCCAGAAACAGGGAAAACAGCTGTACTATTGGCAGTCGGCAGCTCTCCGATGTGGCTAACACCCTTTTTATTTTGTAGTTGATCAAGTTCTAGTGACATTGGCATAACTTGTAGGATGTTAGTATTACGGTTTCCAGGAACAAAAGATTGCAACCTGCTCTGATCATTACTGGAATGACCCGAGTTTTGCACATGACCTAATTGAATAGTTCCTGGAGATGGAAGGCCACGTATACCTAGCCCGGCAGGCGTGTTCAATCTTCCAAGAACCCCACTAGGTGGGAAAGATCTAAAGGCTGCATTGTGAAGCTGATCGGTTCCAGCCAAGGCATGGAAATTCCCTAGTCCGTTCAGAGACCCCATCCGTAAATAGGAAGAATCTGCAGTGCCAACAGCTGCCGCCATATTTGCTTGCTGATTTGCAACACAACTAATTCTTTTCAGGTAAAGCCTAAATTTCTGGAAACAAAAAAATAACAATTAACATCCTGATAACTTCTGGACCGCAGTAACTAAGGGCAGAAAAGGTAAGGATTAATGCCTGCAGATGGCTGGCAACATTTTCTCTGGTAAGCTTTTCAACATTCATCAGTTCTAGGATCTTTTTCGGTACAGCCTCTGCATTAGAACAACGTAAAAGAAAAGTCAAAACCAAAAGCTTCATGCACAAGTAGATTGACTGCACGGATTCAACAGGTAAAATATCATCTCACATTATCAGAACAATAGTAAAAAAAGTCATGCCATAAATGTAGCCAAAGCTGAGATGCCGAGAACATACTTTCAATGCCCAACTGATTAACCGCCGCAACAAATTTGCGATGCAACTCCACCGACCAAACAACACGGGGTTTCTTTTGGGCTGACGGATCGTCATTATCATGTCCGTTCTCATCAAGGTCCTCATCCTCGTCTTCATCCTGGTCCTTCCGCTTTTTGTTTATCTTCACATTGTTATCAGCTTTTCCTATCCCTGCAGCCTCACCACTATCATGCTCTTCTTGACAGATGGAATTATTCCGGTCTTTTCTATCAAATTTCTTTCTCTTGACTACATGTTGCCATATATTTTTCAGCTCCTCGATTCGAACAGGTTTCAGCAAATAATCACAAGCTCCATGAGTAATCCCTTTCATCACAAGCTTGGTATCACCATTTGCAGACAAAACTGAAGGCAGTTTATCAGATCATTCATTAGTTAAAGCAACAATCCAGGCGCTCCTATAACTTCAACATAGATTGCAACAAAAGCAAGTAAGCAAAGTATCAGTTTTGTAACCAACTTCAAATTGGCCAAATATTAAGCCAACGAAAAGCAATCTAAATCCAACTTCCCCGAATTTTTCTTTCCCTCTTTGCATGGGATAACCAAAATGATGAAAGTTGTAATAAAAATCCTTTGAAAACTCGAATTCAAAGAAGGCAAAAGAAGCAAAAGCAAAAAGCAGAGAGTATAATTACTACTAGCTTACTTATGACAGGCAGGTCCATCTCAAGCCCCACAAGCTCGAGTAACTTAAAGCCATCCATGTCGGGCATATGAACATCGCTGATAACCAAGTCAAACATGTTCTTGTTTTCCCTCAACATCTTCAATGCTTTAATAGCCTGGCTTGTTGTGGTAACTGCAAAAATACACATTCACAATAAATGAATCCACAGATTCAAAATCCACAAATACACTCATCTGAAACATTATACGAACAAATCCAAAAATGGGAAAATTTATCCAAAGGCGTGATCTTTTTGGAGATAAAGCAACAATAAATCACCAAATCATGAGGACAAAAAAAAGATCCGAATCCAAAAACTATCTGCAAAATCGAGGAGAAACCGAAAAATGAGATCTTTCTCCAGATTTTTACAATGCAAAAGTGATGAATGAAGTCCATAAAACTCAAAAAGCTTTTCACTTTAATGAAAACCAACTAACACCCACAACATAAAGCAACAGCTGCGGATAATCAACAGGAAATTAGAAAGAAAAAACAAGAACCCATCACTGTAAACTCGTATAAAAGTGGAGATTTAGGGTTCAAAAAAGATAAACAAACCATGGTACTGGCATCGACGAAGCAGAGTCTCGAGCAGTAAAAGGCAAGTCGGGTCATCGTCAACGGCCAAAACCCGCATTCCAATGGGAAACGGGTCCTTCGTTTCACTAACAATTCGTTCCACTGTCATTCTTGTACAAATTTTTTCTTTCTTTTTTGCAATATCAGAAGCTCTGTTTCGTGGATTTTGACAAAACCCAGAAACTAAAACGAAAGAAACTTGAAACAGAGATGAATGAGAGGGACAGGTTATATATTATAATTAAGGGAGTGAATTTAGAGGGACAGAGAGAGCAAGTGATTGATAAGTTTAGAATAATGAAAAAGATTTTGCATTTAATATTTAAAAACAGACTGTAATCTGTAAACTCTGCTCTAATCTCTGGGGGGGGGGGGTTCCAGAGAGAGAGGAATAAAGAATATGGAATCTTAAGCCAATTATGGAAATTGAAGGTGAAAACTGCAAATCATAAGATAGACTGAACACGTTTCATACGAAAATATTTGTTTTTTTTTCATTGAACTGTTCTTTACTAACAATTTTCAGTTTTTAGCAAACTTTGAGGCTCGAGCAAAAGATGAGGTTGAAGGAATTCATCATTTGTGGAAATTTTGAGCCGAAGAGTTCATGTCTATTTGATTGGACTACTTAAGCACAAGATTTTGATGTTTTTTTTTTCATTTTAATTAAACTAAGTAATTTGTTAGGAGATTACTTTATCAATTTTTTAAGAGAAAATATTACGTATTAATGCTAGAAAACTTGTTTTCCGCGTGTATGTATTATTCAGAATTTAGAGATCAGATTTGGATTTAAAATTTTATGTTTTAGGGTTTAAAATTTTAAGTTTAAATTAAAATTAATTTTTTGATTTTGAGTTTAAAGTTTTAGTGTTAAAGATTTAAATTTTAATTTCTTTCTCAATAGTTAATTCTTTAAATAATATTATTTAATTTAATTTTAATATTTATTTTAAAAAATTGTAAATATAATAGGGTAAAACTTTGATACACAGCCTGTGTATTTACACTATAAAAACTTAAATCCTAAATTCCTAACATTAACACTAAAAAACTAAACTCCACACTCTAAACCCTAAATTTTAAACACTAACCTTAAATTCTAAACCCTAAACTAAAACTCTAACCTTTAAAACTAAAAAACACGTGTAAACTAAAGTTTACACGGCCTGTGTATAAAAGTTTTTTCCAATATAATAATAGTTATATTGCATGTTTTATATTATTTATTTTTAATATCGTTAACTTCACTAATCAAAACAAAAATATATATATCATTGAAAGTAAATAAATAAATGACACATCATCTTTCTTCTGATATAAGACTTTAGTTTAAAAATTTATTGAGCATCATGCATAATAAAATCTCAAAAAATAAAAGAAAAATAGTAAAATAATTTTTTATTTAAATAAAAAATATTAAAATGATTCTATTTTAGTTTGGGTATGGGGGACCACAATGGCAGGAAGTATGGGTCACGCCGAAGCATGCTTTGTGAACCCAAAATTAAAGTTTCTTATTTTAACACCTTCAAAATGTCATTTAATTTCAGGCCCTAAAAAGCCTAAAAATTAAACCTTTTCCATTTGATAATTGTCAGAAATGAGCCAAAATCTGCGAAACACATTATTTTATAGAAACTTGAAAATGATTAAATATTGCAAGTACATGACATAAATATTATATACATAATTAAAAATGTAAAATGAATTATCTATGTATACGTTATAGTTTAAATTCATTTTATTTTTTCAGGAGATTTAACATAGATAACATTATTAACAATCATAAACTCAAAACATGTATAGTAAAATAAAGGTTTAAGGGTTATTTTTGTCACTGTATTAGTCTTAATTTATTAATTTTGTCCTTATAATATTTTCGCATCAATTTAGTCTCTAAAGTAGTTGAATTGCATCATCGTTTGTCCATTGACCGACACTTTAACCCTAATTTATAAATTTCAAACCTTAAATTCTAAACCCTAGTCGAAAATTTTATCAATCTAAAGTGATTAGAAAATATAAAAGTATTCGTATGAATTTAATTAATCAAGCCAAGAGGCAAACACTGATGCAATTCAATTACTTCAAGAGTCAAATTGATGCAAAATATCATAGGAACGAAATCGATAAATTATAACTACTACAGAAGTAAAAGTAACCCTTTAAGCCTAAAATAAATATAAAAATTAAAAAAATATCTCATTAAATTATTATTTATCATGCTAACTTTGGCATAAACAACTTAGGGGAGAATTTTGAGACAAAATATTGCACCTTCTTCACCAAATATTAACTTTAATTAGAGATGGTTAAATTATTCAAATTCAATGGGTTTTGATCCGATCTTATTTTATAAAATCGAGTTTTTCTAAGAAAACTAGGCTTGAGTTCAAATTTAGGGTAAAAAATATATGATATGCCTCGACTTGAAATGATATTATAAATTTCTCTCTACATATTTAGAGATAATTGATATAATACTCATCTTTATATATGTTTTTTCATTTATCTCCTTATTTTTTTACGTGTCGGGTCCGATTGGACTGCAGGCAAATTTTATCCCAAAATTCAGATTATAAAATATCTCCAAATGTAAAGTCACATTCAAATGAAGACTTTTAATTTTTAAGTCGAGTATAAGTCAGATAAAAACCTGATCCGACCCATGATAATCCTTAGCTTTTATAATAATTTATAATATAATTTATTATTTAATATTTTGAATAACAATAATAATAACTAACTAACTAAAGGCTGATCTAAAAATTAAGGACATGTGTTTTATGGGTGGTTTGAAATGTTATAAAATGATACAATACAAAATAAAATAAAATAAAAAGCTGCCCACATTCACTAGAAGAGAGGGAGGGGCCAAACAACTTTTGGAAAAGTTTGGTAGGAGAAAGTGAAATAATGGGTAAAAAGAAGTTAGCAAATCAGTTATCCCATGAATGCCCACTAACCCACTCTAGTGGCCATGACTATATATAGCAAATACTACAAGCAATATTATACATATAATATATAATATATGTACCAAAAAATATATAATATATAATGGATAAATTTTGATACGTAGATTTTGTAAAATTAATTTTATACAAGCCTGCATATTTATACTAGAAAACTTAAATTATAAATTTTTAACCCTAACCCTAAAAAATAAACCCTCAACTATAAGTCATATACCCTAAATTTTAAACACTAATCTTAAATTCTAAATCCTACAACATAAACCCTTAAACTTTAAAGCCTAAACTAAAACTTCAACCCTAAAATTAAATGGCATATGTGAACTTTAATTTACATGGTTTGTATCTAAGATTTTTCCATATATAATATATAATATGTGGGTTCCATAGTGGAGGTGAATGCCAATATGCCAAGGTCTTCATCTTTGATGAATTGATGGATGTGATGGATGTGGCTTTGCCATTGTTCATTAAGCATTATTAATATTATCATATGATATTTGTCTTAAATTTAACTTGCAAACTTATCTAATAATTCACATTATTCAATCAAAGCACAATATGAACAACCAACCCATAGTTTGGTTATCTGTACTTGGCTCATCTTCCATACACGACATTCTTATTTTGCACTCACCATTCTTATAGGCATAGCTACATGCGTGTAGGTTGGGTCAAATGATACCAAGTTCAATATTTTAAAACAATATTTCGAGTTCAAATCTTATAGATAAGAGAAAAATAAGATTAGAAAAGTGAAGTTTTTGGTTTAAGGGTCCAATCCAACTTAATTTCAGACATAATTACAATCTATATAAGTATTGGACATCAAAAAGTCGGGACAATGTTAAGATCAGATATTGAGAAGGACAAAAGTATGTTAAGCATTTAAATTTAAAAATTAGGATGGGTAAAGACATTATTTGATTAATATTTAAACTAAAAAGAACTAATATGTTAGTATACGAACAATATGGGGAGAGACAAAAGTCTATTAAATTTTTTATATCTAAAAAACTAAAGACAAATATCTTATTTAACTAATATTTAAACTAAAAGACTTCAACACTATTACACCAAAAAAAAAACAATCACTTTTTACCATTAAATGACTCTGGCCCATTCAAAAATCCTAATGTTTTTTTTTTTCAACTAACCATCAACGCTTGCTCAAAAATCTTAATGTCGTTGGAAGCAAAGAAAGAGATAAATCCTATGAGTTTGTTTATGATTATCCAGAGCTTCCATTATATGACTTCTCTCTCTCTCTTCATATAATATATACTTTCTCTCTTTGTCTGAAACAAAGCTAAATATAATAAAATGGTCCATGTTGGCATGCAATAGTATAATGTCCAATTGATGACATGTTGGGTGCAAAATCTTGGAGATTCCCTTGCTTTATGGGGTCACATGAGTTATCCCTTGGCTTGGTTTAAAAGTAGAAAGGGTTCAATATTTGATAATAAAAATAAAGGTTTTAATATGTGTGCTGATGTTTAGCCAAGACTGTCTCCCACAGGGGATATACATGGCCACAATATTAAATTCATCTTGCTGTTGAGTGCCTTCTATCCATCTTCTTTCTCACACAATTATACTTTCCTTCAGGGACGAACGTAAAATTTTATATTATAGAATAAACTTATAAAAAATATAGGAGACGAATTTATAAAATTTTAGAGGATAAACATAGATTTTTAATAGAAAATATATAGAAAATTTCTTAAAATATTCTAAATCATATACAAATTTTATTTTTTTGAATAGTCTAAAGGTGATTACAATGTAATATATGTTCATACATATTCTTAACCTTTGACAATGCGTATATACCTTGTAGACAAAGCGATTTGAACCCGTGTCTCCTAAGATGAACATCATCCGCTTTTTCACTTAAACATTTGTTAGATTCACAAATTTTAAATTTCTAAAGGTGACCACTTTCTCAGCTCCCTCGGTCCATCCCTGCTTTGGTTGAATCTTTTGTCACATTCACTAACACATGGTTTCCTCGTTGTTGCTTCTCCTAATTACTGGGTGGAGTGGGAAGAAAGGAAAGGTGACGCCTGCACTAGCACATTCAAAGGCGCCAAATTGACTTAAATTAAGGTTTGATCCGATCTAATTAATCATAAAAAGATAAAACAATATAGACACAAATTGGTTCGGATTTGAAACAATTTGAATAAGTAATACAAAATAATCCAAACCCTAACTGAGTAGAGCCTAAACTGATATCAACCCATAATGGTCCAATCTAAAAAATATGATCCTCAAACTCGAATGAATCAAACATAATTTATTTGAAATGGTAGGTTAATAATTTATTTATTCGATTTAATAAATAATTATGGGTGGTTAAAATAATATCTATAACTTCAAGAAAGTTATAGAATATGGTATAAGTTATGTCCGAACTGAAATGAACCGAAGATTTTAAAATTTTGAATTTATTTGATTTTCGATTAACAAGATCCAACATTAATATGAATATGATTTTCCAATTGACATGTCTATAGTAAACATATTTAGCCTTTGCACTCTAATATAATTTTTTTGTAGTTCAGTAATTTTTAAACTTTGAAGTTTCAATTTAGACATAAATAGCAAAATCTATTAGATCAAATCATGTCATTGATCACTATATTATAAGTTGTGGATTAATTATTATTCTATAATAATAATAATAATAATAATAATAGACAAAAAAATACAAGGAAGATATAAAAAAAATAAATCTCCTTTTATTTCTCATGTAATTCTCTAATGGTTAAATATAATATTATATTTGTATATAAATTACATGGCGGGTACGTACAATATAAAAATAAATTAAGAGCCACCACATGATATGGGTGAATGTTGAGAATGAATCTTAATTATTAAAATGAGATCTAAAAATTAAAAGCAAATAAAACGAGAACAAGTCTATCCTCATTCCTCCTCCTCCTCAAGTTCCTTTTCTGCTACTCCCATGCTTTTAAAGCTGTTCATTGTCAAAAACTATATGAAAACACGTTAGTAAACAGAAATTCCCTCAATGCTTCATAATTTATTGTTTATTGTTCCTTCCTTCACATAAAATGTAACAAACTCGTTAGATTCACGTCGGACAAAGCAGTTTGAATCTGAATCTTTTAAATCTTGTGACTGCTCCATAATTCCTAGATTCTTTTACCCTTCTAAAACTTTGAATTTTAGAACGTAAATCTTGTGTGAACGTTGTTGCTAATAGATATTCTTTCTATTCTACTTCAAATTGAAATATAATAATTGAATATAACTATGATTCTTCATTCTTGCACAGTTATAAATTTACATAAGTCGAACTTATCAAGTGGTACAAGTGAAAATATAATGTTGTTATTTTTAGAAGACTCGAGTTCGAGTAGTTTATTCGCATAGTATATGCGTGTTATTAAAGGACTAAAATTAATGAACAAATACTAATATTAAAAAAATTATACAAGGAGAAAATATCTTATGCACTTGTTGTTTCCGTTTTCACAAGCACTTTAGTTTTAGAGTGTAGAGACTTAGTTTAAAGTTTAAGAGTTTAGGTGTATGTATTTAGAATTTAGGGTAATATAGTTAAGGATTTAAGTTTTGATCTATAAATCTAAATTCTAACTACTCTTTCTAATCCAAAACTTATTTACTAAACTCCTAACCACTAAACCCTGAATAAAATATATAAATTCTAAAACTAAAGTGCATGTAATAATTACCCTTTATAAAGACCATCGATTTTCTTGTAGATCAATAGGGAGTTGAAGTAATTCTCACCTTGTCTTGATAGAGCCCAATCCCTATCATAACCGACAGCCGAAAAGAAATAGCCAGCCAAGCCTTTCACCCTCACGAACCAGACTTTCCACTTAATGGACTTAACATCGTCGTACCCAACCCACGAGTCTCCGGCGTACAAGTAATACGACACGGTGCTCCGATCATACTTAACAGTCGCATTGTTCGCTTTGTTAAAATCCAAAATGGCATAATAATTAAAGAACCCATCTTCATCTCCAGGCCCTACGCCCATCGCCGGCGCCCCAATCCCATTAATACTCGGATCCTCCAGTGTAGCGATGTCCCTTTTATGATTCTTCTCATCGCTAAATAAAAACGATGATTTTCGAAGGATTTTTGAAAGGTCTTTTTTGAAAGGTGTTTGTGACTCTTTTGGATATAAAATATTTATTCAGTGGAGTTTACAAAAAAAACCTTTATAAAAATGGAGTCGCCACCGACCACTTAGGTAGGCCGGACACCACAAAACCAGAGATTCGAAAAGACAGGGTTCGGGAGTCGGTTACGGATGGGGAAGGATTAGCACCCCCACACCGCCCAAAAAAAAATTGGTACTTTAATAATTACCGCTTTATGAATATTGGATTTTCCGGATTAGAGTGACGATTATTTTAAATTTCGGTCATAATTGCGAATATATTTTAAGGGTCCCGTTATCCGAGAACAAACGCCCAACCACTATCACTACGCTTGATACTGGCCCCGTTTACGCTCGGATAAAAGGACACCGCATTAACAATTTATATCTCGATATGCAATCTTAATGGCAAAAAACATAAAACATAGTAAAATGTTTAAGTGTAGTAAATATTGTCATAACAGAATATTAATCTAACATAGATGATATTCTAGATTAAAACATGCATATACATATTATTCTAAATAATAGATAAAAACAACTATCATATGTCAAAATAATAAGGCAGGAATAGGTACATATATACGAACAAATATTAGAAAAAGAGACACGCATATTGATAATAAAACATATTTCAACATATACGGGTCCACATGTTGTACAAAAAGGGTGAATATACTAACATGTATCCCTAAAAAATAAGAAAGCACATACACATATAAAAATACTAAATATGCCATGTACGAATTAACTAAAACATAACATGCTTGATACGAATAGCCGGATAAAACATAAATATCATATTTAACGCATATATATATAAAAACATGAAATACGAATCATATACGAGGAACATAAAATAAAATAATATCAATATGTACGATTGTAATACGAACAATAATATTTACAAAGAAAACATTTGAAATGAAAGGAAAACGAAAGTTAGTGGCGAAATTAAAGAGCAATAACATGTAATTTAGGGACGAAATTGAAAAACAAATAAAACCTACAAAGACCAGAGTTGTAATTATACCAGGGGCAGACTCAAAATGAAAATTTCAAAAAAACGCGGGGTGATTAAGGCGTAATTTTACCATTGAGAAGTGATCGGGTGTAATTTAGTGACTAAATTGTGACTTTTTGGAAACTCAGGGGGACTGGGACTGTGATTATACCATGCGGCAAGACAAAAATGAAAATATTGAAAACGGTGGGATTAAGTGTGTAATTTACCCATTTCAAAAATAATAATAACTATAAAAGGGCCATTTTTTAGACCGAAACCCATTTTTCCCCTCATTTCTTTCATTTTCAGTTTTGTTCTTCAGTTTCCAAATAACCAGTTCATCTTTTTCTCTCAAGTGTTCTTGAGAAACCCAGAATCCGGCGGCCGGTAGACTCCCAAAATACACTAAAACATTCTCCTTGTCGTCCTCAACATGAATCCGTGGTTGGATTCAGAGGATCCCTTTTTATTTATCCTAGATCTAAGAAATACGAACCCACAAATATATTTTCTTTAGACCAAAACGAGACCACAAGGGGTCTTCCCCTCCCTTTGTTCACCAGATCTGGCTTGTAGAAGCCGAAAGGCTTGTCACAGAGGAAGGGAAGACCCACGGACAAAATCGGTAAGACTTCTTTACTTGTTTTCTTCTTTTTTTTTATTTTCTCATATGTACATGCAATGAAAACAGGTAAGAAAAAAAGAGACAAAAAATTACCACTGGACTGCCTTTTTGATTATCTTGACTGGTTACAAGTTTCTGGTTTTACAAGCTTTCTGTTTTTTTTTGTGTTATTACTCTCTGTTTTTTCTTGCTCGCTCCTCCCTAAAAAAACTCCCGTTACAACAGCCCCGTTTCATATATATCACTGTCTCTGTATTTTGGTTGCAACTTGTATCTTCTTTTCCAGATCTGACATTTGCTTGTTGTCTTTGGCATAATCAACGCTGGGGGGTGAATATCGGCGCGGTGGCGGTGTGGCCATTCTCGCGAGGCGGGCGCAATTCGGCCGTTAGATCGGATCGATCTAACGGTCGAGATGGCTTGAAGAACGATCGGCCTGGATGAAGCCTCGATCGATGAAACGGCGATTTCGCCACGTGGAGCACCGCGATCGAGTCGAACGCGTGGATCTTACGCGCGCGTGGGATAATAAAGCGTCCGCGCGTGCACTCGAACGGTCCATACGTGTGAGTAGCGGCGCTTTGGCGATATTTTTAACCTTCATTGCATCGTGGCCGTTGGATCAGATCTTGATCCAACGGCCCATAGTTACATGCACATTGTAATTAGATAGGATTCAGATTTGGGCCAAACGGGCTTTGTAATTGGATTTTTGTAATTGGACTCGGACTTTTTATTTGGGTTTAATATATATATTTAATTTTATATTTAGTCAGCCCAATAATAATAATACACTTATAACAGCAATAAATACATACTTATATTATACGATCATTACTTAATACACTATTCTAGTATACATACGTATAATCATATGTATAATCTGCATACGCTTATACCCTAGATACATACGTGACATACATACGCCCCTAATACTAATACGTATACATAGCTTATATGTGCACACACCTTATTAGTAACATTCATGCAATATTAATATATTTAAGTAAAAATGGGTGATTACAGTTGCCCCTATTTGCTTGTTCTCATGAAATGGGAAACAAAGCAAAGATTCATAAGCACTCATTTTATCAGACTTCCCTGTTTGTAGCCTCGGAAAAACGAATTTTTTTGGACACTTCCGCTCTTCCCTGGCCGAATCTTCAGGCTCGTAAGTTCTTCCTATATAGAACTTCGTCACCTTCCAATTTTGGAGCTACAAGCTCTTTCGACATTGAACCCCTCGCTCTCATTGTAGCTTTGGAAAAACGAATTCTTTTGGACATCTCCGTTCTTCCTTGGCTGAATCTTCAGGCTCGTAAGTTCTTCCTATATAGAGCTTCGTCACCTTCTGACCTTGGAGCTACAGGCTCTTTTCGACATTGAACCCCTCGCTCTCATTGTAGCTTTGGAAAAACGAATTCTTTTGGACATCTCCGTTCTTCCTTGGCTGAATCTTCATGCTCGTAAGTTCTTCCTATATAGAGCTTCGTCACCTTCTGACCTTGGAGCTACAGGCGCTTTTCGACATTGAACTCCTCGCTCTCATTGTAGCTTTGGAAAAACGAATTCTTTTGGACATCTCCGTTCTTCCTTGGCTGAATCTTCAGGCTCGTAAGTTCTTCCTATATAGAGCTTCGTCACCTTCTGACCTTGGAGCTACAGGCTCTTTTCGACACAGAACCCTTCGCTCTCATTGTAGCTTTGGAAAAACGAATTCTTTTGGACATCTCCGTTCTTCCTTGGCTGAATCTTCAGGCTCGTAAGTTCTTCCTATATAGAGCTTCGTCACCTTCCGACCTTGGAGCTACAGGCTCTTTTCGACACAGAACTCTTCGCTCTCATTGTAGCTTTGGAAAAGCGAATTCTTTTGGACATCTCCGTTCTTCCTTGGCTGAATCTTCAGGCATGTAAGTTCTTCCTATATAGAACTCTTGACGTCTGAAGTCTCAGAGCTGCAGGTTCTTTCCCGACGTAACCCTTCACCTAAGACAATGAAGCTCGGAGTCTTTCCTATATAAGACTCTTTGCTTTTGACACAACAGGTTTCCTATATAACCCTGTGTCATAGGTGAATTGCTTTGACTGGGAGTTCTTCCTATATAGAACTGCGAGTCTTCACCTTGGAGCCATCAGTTCCTCCTATATAGAACTTTTTGGCGTCTGAAATCTCAGAGCTGTCAGTCCTTCCTATATAGAACTTTCAGCTTCTGGAGCCTTGGAGAGGTAGATTCTTCCTATATAGAAACTCTCTCTAGAGCTTGAAAACATGTGTCTTTTGTATGTAAAACATTGTCTTCTCATTTGGGATTTACACGTGATGGTCTTGATGTCTCTTTGGATCTGCAGATACACATGCGAGATGAAAACAAAAATGCTATGACAAATGAATTGACATGCTCCTAATCCTAGTGATGTCTGACTATTCATGATGTATGAGATTCAATATCTTGGTGGGCTTGTTTTGGTCCTTATTTGACGTTCGCTTTCTTCTTTCTTACGGGCATCGATTCCCCGCTTCACTGCCAAGTTCAACCGTCTCGATCTTTCTCTTTTTCAATTCTGACTTGGAATTTTAAAGCGCCCTTTCGGGTTTTCACTTTAGAGAGATTTTTTTTTCTTTCAAAAGGGGTGCCTTTCTGGTTTTTACCCAGGAGATTTCTTTTGTTATCTCGTACACTTTTCTTGAATAGATAGGACATGTGCCATCGGTTATCCTATCAGGTTGTTTGAAGCTTCCCGCCTTCCCGATCGACAGCCATTCAGGGAACTTAAAGGACGGAGTTAACCGTTTTCTTTGATTACCTGCAATTTTCAAGGTTAAATCATAGTAATGCTCCGAAATCTCTTGTTTCATTATAAGCCTATGTTATCTTATCTGACTGAAATTGACAAGGAGGCTAGGAATGGATGCTCAAAACATGGTTTTATTAGGATTAAGGGCTTTGAGATATCTTAGAAAGAAAGGTATGACACGTATAAGTTAAATACAAGATCTCTCATTATCTTCGATATGAATGACACATGATCCTGTCAACTGGTGTAGAATTTTTGCCTGAAGCTTCCTCTTCATGATGCTCAAGGAGATACCCTTCTCCTCCGATATTTAACTTTTCAACTTACCCGAGCCGCCCTTTACGGGTTTTCAACTCGAGTCTTTCCTTTGCTTCAAGACGCCCGGTTTCAGGTTTTCATCCTGAGCTCTCCATTTTTTTTAGAGATAGTATTTCTTGACGACATCAGAATTTACGAGATTTTTCAGCTCGTCCCCGTCCATTTCTGTTAGGATCAGGGCTCCTCCTGAGAAGGCCTTCTTTACGACGTACGGTCCTTCCCAATTGGGCATCCATTTTCCTCGAGGATCTTTCTGGATTGGGAGGATTCTCTTGAGTACCAGATCCCCTTCTTTGAATTCTCTTGGGCGCACCTTTTTGTTGTAAGCCTGAACCATCCGCTTTTGGTACATCGACCATGACAAATGGCTTTTAGTCTTTTTCGTCAATGAGATTTATTTGGTCGAGTCGCCTGCATCCATTCAGCTTCTTCCAGTTTTACTTCGTTTAAGACTCGGAGGGACGAAATCTCTACCTCAATTGGGAATCTTTGCTTCGATACCATACACCAAGGAATAGGCGTTGCCCCGTTGATGTGCGAATGGACGTCCTATAGGCGAAAAGGGCAAAAGGCAACTTCTCATGCCAATCCTTGTAGGTATCCGTAGTTTTTTCGCTATGATCTTCTTTATATTTTTGTTTGCCGCTTTCCTTTGCTCCATTCATTTTAGGATGATAGACTGTGGAATTATGGTGTGTTATCTTGAATTGAGTGCACACGTCCTTTATCATTCTGTTGTTGATTGGAAGCATTGTCGGTGATGATCCTCTCTCGGCAATCCGTATCGACAAATAATTTCCTTCTTTAAGAACTTACAAACTGTAGTCCTGGTGATATTGGCGTAAGACGCTGCCTCTACCCACTTAGTGAAGTAGTCTATGGCGACCAAAATGAAACGGTGTCCGTTGGAGGCTTTCGGATGGATTTGCCCGATGGCGTCCATGCCCCATCTTTGCGAAAGGCCACGGAGAATTCATGGTATGTAGAGGCGATGGGGGTGCATGAATTTTGTCGCATAAATTTGGCATTTGTGGCATTTCTGGCGTAATCGATGCAATCTCCTTCCATGGTCAACCGAAATAACCGTATCTCATAATTTTTGGGCTATAGACAAACCGTTGGCGTCGTTCCACAGATCCCGTCATGTACTTGGCTAAGATTTCCTTCGCTTCCGGGCATCCACACATCTTAGCAATGTTTGATCATGACTTTTCCTATATAGGATCTCCCATCTAGGACATATTTTGTTGCCATTTTTCCGAGCGCTTTTTCTGTCATTGTCGTTTGCCCTTTTCGGATACTTTTGAAGCTTGACATATTGCGAGGATATCGTAGTACCATGGATTTCCGTCAATCTCTTCTGTATACTACAACAATGAGCAGGTTTTTCAAACGTTTGCATCTCAATGGGTTTCATTTCGCCCGGTGTTTGTTTTAAACATGGATGCCAAGGTTGCCAACGCGATCCGCCATCGATTTTCTTCTCGGGGTAGGTAATTGAAGCTGACCTTTTGAACTCTTTGTGAGCTCTTGGATTAATTTGTGATATTTGACCAACCGGGTCTCGGTTTCCCACTCCCGCGCAATTGGTAAATGACTAGGGACGAATCTCGAACACTCGAAGTTCCTTAACCCTTCTTTCGATGGTGAGTTCAGTCCCATGAGGCAAGCTCCGTATTCAGCTATATTGTTTGTGCGAGAAGAATTCCAATCTGCTGGTGAAAGGATAATAGACGTCCTCAGGTGAAATTAGCACTGCCCCTATCCCATGTCCGAGGGCGTTGGAGGCTCCATCGAAGTAAAGTTTCCATGACTTATCATTTGAAATCTCTTCTTCGGTTGTGATGCACATCAAGTCTTCGTCTGGGAAACTAAAGTTCAATGTCTCATAGTCATCCGAAGCACGACTAGCTAGGAAATCCGCCACGACACTCCCTTTTACGGCTTTTTGATTGACATATACGATGTCGAATTCGGATAAGAGCATCTGCCATCGGGCCATCCTTCCCGTTAGTGCTGGCGCTTCCATTAGGAACTTCAATGGGTCTAGCTTGGATATCAACCAGGTAGTATGATACAACAGGTACTGCCTGAGTCGCTTGGTAGCCCAAACTAGAGCGCAACACAGCTTCTGCACTGGCGGGTACCGTGCTTCGCAATCGTTGAATTTCCTGCTTAGGTAATAGATGGCCTGCTCCTTCTTTCTTGACTCATCGTGTTGCCCCAGTACACATCCCATTGAATTCTTGAAGACTGTTAAGTAGAGGATTAGTGGTCGACCGGGTACCGGTGCGACTAAAATTGGAGCATTTGTCAGGTACTTTTTGATCTTTTCTAGAGCCTTTTGACATTCTTCATCCCACACGCCAGGATTATTCTTTCTAAGAAGTCTGAAGACCGGGTCGCATTGATTGGTTAATTGGGAAATGAAACGAGAGATATAATTCAGCCTCCCTAGGAAACCGCGAACTTCCTTTTGTGTGCGGGGTGGTGAAAGGTCCTGGATGGCTTTCACTTTATCGGGATCAATCTCAATCCCTCTTCTACTTACTACGAACCCTAGGAGTTTTCCAGAAGTAACGACGAAGGTACATTTGGCAGGATTGAGCTTCAGTTGGTACTTCCGTAGTCTTTGGAATAGTTTCTTTAAGTTCTGTAGGTGCTCTTCCTCTGTTCGGGATTTGGCAATCATATCATCGACGTATACTTCTATTTCTTTGTGCATCATGTCATGGAAAAGAGTCACCATTGCTCTTTGGTATGTTGCCCCTGCATTCTTTAGCCCAAATGGCATTACTTGATAACAAAAAGTGCCCCACATGGTTATGAATGTGGTTTTCTCCATGTCGTTAGGATCCATCTTTATCTGGTTGTATCCTGAGAAGCCATCCATAAAGGAAAACCATGAATGTCTGCGGTGTTGTCAACCAGCGTGTCAATATGTGGCAAAGGAAGTTGTCTTTTTGGGCTAGCTCGATTCAGATCCCTATAATCTACACACATACGAACTTTCCGTCTTTCTTTGGTACTGGTACAATGTTTGCAACCCACTCGGGGTATTTGGCTACTTCAAGAATCCAGCATCAAATTGTTTTTTCACTTCTTCTCGGATCTTTAAAAGATATCTCGGCCTCATTCTCCGAAGTTTTTCTTTGTCTTGGTTTGCACTCCGACTTTGTTGGCAATTTGTGCACCACTATGTCGGTATTTAATCTGGCATATCTTGATAAGTCCGGCGAAGACATCCTTGAATTCTTGAAGCAGGGCTATCAGTTCATGCTTGGTTTTGAGGAAATCGTCGTTCCTATTTTTATTTCTCTTCTCGCTTCTTGATCCCTAAGTTGACAATTTCTGTTTCTTCTTGGTGGGGCATAATCGCCTTTCTTCGTCGTCCACCATTCTCTTTAATTCTTACGGGACCTCAATTTCTATTTCATCATATCCTCCTCCGTTTCTCTCCGAGACCTCGGGGCTTTTCGAAATTTACTCCATGATTGGATCCAGTATCATTCATATCGTCAATCATGAGCGACTGCATTAAATGAGAATGAATTGTATTGGGAAAGAGGCGGCTTTACATGAAGGGAATGAATATGAAGAATGCATGAATGGAATAAATGAGACTTTGGTCATTTTTAAGAAAGTGGGGATATTTCATTTCAATCAAAAAGTTAACATAGGTGCCCCATACAAGAGATCTCCATTGTCTATGGGCAAAAACAAAAGGTTGATTCGGAGCATTACTCTGATCTATTCCTAAAAACTACAGGTAGATCAATGCAGCTCGGTTATCGAGTGTCTCCCCTGGGATGACAAGGGCGGATGTTGGTCAACATTTTGCTACCTCGGTCCTTTTCGGCTATCATGTTGATGTACATCCCTTCAAATGCTTTCTTCAAGATTTCCTCTGGCTAAGTTCATCATTTTTTCTTCATTGTGTCTCCAATATCTTGACCTGGCGGTAGAACCCTCAGGAGATGAAAGTGGCTTTTAAACTAGGAAAGGACATCGACCTCCACGGAATGTCTTCTCCTTTAGATCTAGCTTTTCTTTGTTCTTCCTTCCTCTTATATTCCTCTTTCTTCTGTTGGACACTTGGTTGGTAACCTTGACCCAAACGATCCTTCTTGGTAATGATATTCTTGGGTCTCGGGTTTCCTTGTAATTTCTTCCCCAACCCTTTTCCTATTTTGGCTCCTCGGCCCGAGTTTTGCGATGGTCATCTTGGTACAATTAGATAACCTGGGGTAGGGGATCCGGTTTCCCTCAAAACGAATGTGGCATTTACTAGTTCTAATGCTCGGGCAGCATTCTGCAAGCATCTTCATCATTTTGAATGTAGGGGGTGTCGATGTCACGGAAGCAACAAATTCATGCTCGCCTCTCGTGACCAATTTGCCTTCAACTACAAATTTTAATTTCGATGCAATGATGATGGGACAACTCTGCGGAGTGGATCCACGGTCTTCCCAACAAGCGGTGTAAGATGGTTTTATGTCCATCACCACAAAATCGATCACATATTGGTTGGTCCGATCAATAGGGGTATCTCAATTTTCCCCATTGTTCCTTTTTTTGCGTACCATCGAAAGCTCTTACCGAGTTGTAGCAAGGCTTTAGGTGCGAACTATCTATTGGTAATTTTGCGGGGTTACCATAGGCAAGACATTCAATGCTGACCCGTTGTCGATCGATCGCGCTGGTAATACATACCTTTGCGGTGGGTAGTGATGTTAAGGGCTTTAGTGGACCCCTTCCTCCTTTCGGGATCTCATCATCATTGAACGTGATATGATTATAAGCGATAATATGCCCCACTATCATGTCCAGGTTTGTTCTGAAATGTCTGGGGCACAAAAGTTTGATTCAGCACTTTCAATAGTGTCTCCGATGCTTCTCTCGAACTCAAGAGTAATTCCCTTTGTGATCTGGCGGTTGTTTCCGTAGTTGTTCCACTACGTTTGTACTCACTATGTCTCAAGAACTTTAGAAATTCTTTGGCACTGGGCCTCGATTCTGGGTTCATTTATCTTTTGGGAGGTTCTTCTCCAAATATCTCATCTGACAGGCTACTTCTTGTACTCTTCCCCTATCTTTTCATTTGCTCTCAAAGCCTCGGAGGAATAACATCGCCGCTCCTTGTGAAATGGCCTGCTTCACCAACGTTCACATTGTTTTGACTTTTTTGGTCTTCCGGCGTGGACTCTTTCACTGTTCGCGTTCGATTTTTCCGGCATGGTCACATTCGCGGCATAATTCGGGAATTTGTCGCATGTCTTTGAAAGGGAATGGAGATGGTGTTAAAATGACGATCTTGGGATTTATTTTGCTGGTTTCCCCTTGGGAGACACCTGCTTTCCCTATCCTGGGAGAGATGATAAAAGGTCTATCCTTCCCGTATCTGGTTTTGGGGCTATCTGTCATGTGCACGTCTGATCCCTTCCCCATGGGTTCCTCAAAGAATTCAATTTGTTTTTCATTCATCAATTTACGCACCAATTTCTTGAATTCTTCACATTCTTGGATATCATGCCCTTCAGTCGATGGAATTCGCAATACTTTCCACATTCTTTCTGCCTTATTATCATGCCTTTGTTGATCATACGAGCCATGCATAACTGTTGAAATACCCACCGTAAAGGAGACTTGACCTCTGACACGTCATCTTTTATCATCCTGGTAAAGCATTCCTCTATGGCATTTACCCCTCTGCTCCCATGATTAGGCAGCGGGTTGTTGGCTACGCTCGGCTCTTCAAACTTCAATATCCCAGAATCGATCAAGTTTTGTACAAGCTTTTTGAAGGCAAGACAGTTCTCAGTGGGATGTCCAGGGGTACCGCCGTGATAGTCGCAATGTGCGCTTGGATTATACCAAGGCGGGAAGGGTGGATTGACAGGATTAACGATGTATGGTCGGACCAAGTCCGCTTTCATACCCGGGGGAATAAAGCTACGAGTATGAAACCGGTAGGGAGTGAAAGCTCTCTTCTCTTTATCCTTTACGGTGACTCTCTCGTCTCTTTGATTCGGATTTTGTGTTTTTCCCACAGTGCTTGTGGTTGTGAGACTGTGAAGTTCTTGGCGGTATATAGTCTTTGGTGGTGTTTACTTCATTTATCTTGTTATACTTTGAGACCCTCCCCACCATTTATTCTCGCCGCTTTTAATTGCGATTCGAGAGACTCCCGGTCTGATTAAGTCGGTGAAACACTTGTGTTGTGTTATTGATGAGGCGGTCGAAGAGTGCCCTTTCAGTGTTGACAAATAATGGCGTGATTTCATGCTCGGGATAGGTGGCTGGATTTTGGCGCCACTTCTCTCCACCTTTGGGCATATTGTCGCAAGCTTTCATTGGATTTACGCCCCATATTTTCTAGCATAATTCTGCTAGGGGATCATGTCATTACATGTTTGTATTGCTCGAGAAAATGCTTTAGACAAATCTTTCCATGTCTTGACATTTGCTTTTTAACCGAGTATACCAACGTAATCTTTGCTCGGTTAGACTATCACGAAACAGTGGATCGGTAGCTTTTCATCTTTATGGTAAGCCGCCATTTTTACGCAATACATCGTTATGTGTGTGCGAAGGACATGTGGTTCCATCATATTTATCAAACTCGGCGTTTTGAATTTTGGTGGCAAGACAAGATCAGACACTAGACTTAGATCACTAGCGTTGTTTCCTGATTCTTCATTTGATTGTAACGCTTTAAATTTTTCTTCCATGAGGCGAAATCTTTCTTCCCACTTTCTTTCTACCTCATTCCTGATCTTTTCGACCATGTTTAGGTCTGGCACTTCTTCTTCATACAGTGCTTTGGTATCAAGGGGTTGAGTCTCATGTGCCCCTACTTGAAAGCTGGAAGACATTCCTGTAGGGTCAGTATACACCTTCCTAGCCTGGTTTGGCGTAGTTGGTTGAACCTTGAAGTGAGCCGGGGTACCTTCTGGCTCTGGGATATTTTCTCCTTCTATTCGTTTTCCGAGACTTTTTGCCAGCAATGCCGTTATGTCAGATACTATTAAAGTTTGTGGTGTGCAATCCGATCACTAAGGCTTCTCGGGCCTCTTCAAGCCTTGACTCGAGCTCCCCGCCCTCTTTCTAGATTGATTATTCTTTCTTCCATGAGCTTTCTTTGTAGCGGGTAAAGTATATGTGATGAATGATTGCGGGTTAACACACACTTTGGAATGCCACAATATTCATCTTATTAATATGGTTGTAAAAAATAAATGCATGTACGATGATGCAAATGTTATGATGCAAATGCAAGAATGCATGCAGACAAAATCTTGGTTTCATTTGGTAATCACCCTTTTGAATTACTTTTACGGGAATTAAAGGGTCTTGATTACAACAAAATTCGTGTTACAAAGTAAAGACCCCTAGTACAAAAGATCTAATTATAAACACGAGTCCTATAGATAGATTCTAGCTCTATCCCTAACTTTCCAATTGCCTTGAGCAGCTTGAGGAACCTAGGAGCTTCTTCCATTCCGGGGCTATAAAAGGTCGGAGTGTCTCGGCCTCGATGGCTAAATCATTTACGTATCTGGCGACTCATTTGTATGTCCACCATTAGATTTGCGTAATCTTGGTCTACATCTGTACCATTCGAGCGTCGCGTAATCTCTTACGCCAATAGGTGTCCCCCCGGCTGCGGCTTCCTCGAGCGTATTAATTATTTCCTTGTAATCCTCCACAACTGCTTGAGGATCCGATTCGTGCTTGTAATATACCCACCGGCGTTCTCTTTCTTGCAGCTCGCGAAATTATTCCTCTGGCGATACATTCGAAGTGAGTGTTCGGCTTCCGCCATCTTTTCTTTTAATTCATCATTTTGACTTTGGCTTTGCCCCAAACTTTGAAGAGTGTCATCGTACAGTTTCTGCATTTCTAACAGTCTGTTTCGGCTATTCACGGATTTTCTTTTCCATACGGCGACACTTTCTCTCTCATGATGAACAGCCTGTTTTCCTTTGCTGATTTCTTGTCTGAATCTTTCTCTCTCTTGATCAATGGCCTTCTTGGCGGACCGTTTTTCTTCCTCCATAGCCAAACGGCAGCTTTCAATCTCTTTCTCGATTGCTCTTTTGTTAACTTCCCGTTCTTCTTCCACCAAACGGATGCCGTTCGTTCTTTCTTTTTCTACAGCTATGAACTGACTCCGGCCGGCCTTTTGTATTTTTGCCTGTAATAGGAGGGCATCTTTTTGATAAAGAGTGTTTTTGTCACTCAAATCTGCATTTAATTTCTTCAGTTGCCTGATGATCCCGTCCCGCTCATCAACTTCTAGGCTTGCCTTATAGAGTTCGCTCGCGTGTTGGGTCTGTTGAATGTCCATTTTCTTTTTAACTTCCTCGAGCTCACTCCTTAAGATATCGGCTTCGGACGGTACCACCCTTGTAAGCTCATCGAGTGACACTGTTGGTCCTTGATCAGATTCAGGAATCATATTATTAACCCTCAAACGTCTCCAAAGATCGTAATCTGGGGTAGTCATGTGCTCGGTGTCTCCTTCCACCCTGATCCGATAACAATGATCCCAGGCCCTCATGATGGTCTGAATTTTTCCTTTGAACTCTCCTTTGAAAAGAAATTCAGTTTGGCTTAATCCGGCGGTATTGGGAATGAACTGTCGTGATCCGAACTGTCGAGATACTAAAAGTGGAGCACAAGCGATCCCTCCATGCAATCCTAACATCATCAGCCAGTTGAAGTCACCACAACTGTATAGAAAATAATTGACTTTACCGAGCCATGGGACCCTCCATGCTATGTCTTCATCTTGAATGTTCCTGAAGAAACTGGTCCACATTTTTGTTTTCAAATCTTCTCGCCATTCCTTTGCTAAGTATTCTCGTAAAGGCGAAAAACCTTGGAAAGATATCCCCGGCAGGACCCGCGTCGGCGTCTTCCACATGTGACTCTGGATCCATACTTGTAATAGCTGTGTGCATCCTCGAAAACGTCCTTCTTCATGCTTCTGGCTAGCGTTCAAGGAAATGAAAGTCTCGACCAAGATTGCTGGTACCGGGTTTGCTTTCCGTTTTACCCGTTCAAACAAATCCAGAATGGCTATGTCAATGTTCCCGAGTACTCTGGAAAGATCACCAAGCCATATATTCCTAAAGCGAATAAGTCCATTTTCTTTGCCTCAAATGCGGATGTGTCGATATGATGTCCCGAATACTCTCCCATGCAAAGATCGTATTATCTCCTCGGATTTGAAGGAGGCCACTAACCCAATCATCACTCATTCCGCAAAGGCTTTGAGTTTCGCAGTGTAATTCCGATTCCTTGGAGGCTTTGCGTAGATCCAATCTTCCCGAATATTTTTCTGGTTAAGTAAAGCAGTGTACTCCTCTACCGTAGGCATCATGTCTTGCCCATTGAAGGTGAAGCGACAAAAAGCTGGATTCGAGGTGGACTATAGCTCGGGTAGGGGCTGGTTAATCCGAACATATAATAGCTGCGCGATGTCGCCATAACTATCGCTAAATAAGTCTTGTAGCCTTCGGTCCCATCTTTCCCAAATGCTTGAAGATCCCACAAGTCGTTACGTTGGAGACTCACATAGGTGTATCCAGCTATTACGCAGCGTTCGTTAAGCGGATGTCCCCTTGAATTTTCTGGTTGACCTCGACCAATGTCGATGACAAATTAAGCTCTTCTTTCCTAAGACACCTTTTTTCCATAGTGAAAGACTTTACGATCAGGCAAACCACTTGATCCGGTACCTTTATGCGATGCAAATGCAATGATGTATGAGAAAAAAGAACAGAAAGCGAAAAGAAAACAAGTCGATGCGGATAAAATAAATAAAATGACAAAAATAAATAGAAATAAACACAAAAAGCAGTCCTATTTATCCCGTCTAAAACCTAAGGTTATCTGCATGGCTCCTAACAGGTGAGTTTCTATGTTCTCTACATGCAGTGTTGGTGCTAGGAGGTACCGAATTGTCCTCGTTGTCCCCTACTAAGGGTAGCAAGGCCCCGATCATCACCCATTATAGGCTCCTTTCAACCGGGTTCAATTCGGGGACCCATTCGCTTATGCCCCACGTAAGAAGGCGATATCCTTACGAAAGCATAAGGTACTCGAGCCCCGAAGGTACTTGCTAGGCCCATACGGGAGAACGATATCTCCACGAAAGCATTAGCGTTTTCCCCCCACTTAAAAAGACGGGTTTATATGCCATATTTTAAATGCGTTAAAATAAATGCGCAATTATGACCGAATGTTAATTTAATAGTTACTTTAATCCGGAATTTCCAATATTAGTAAAGCGATAATTATTTTAAAAGCTTAACTCTCATTTGTTTTTGAAAAACAAAAATGTCCCCAGCGGAGTCGCCATCTGTAGCGATGTCCCTTTTATGATTCTTCTCATCGCTAAATAAAAACGATGATTTTCGAAGGATTTTTGAAAGGTCTTTTTTGAAAGGTGTTTGTGACTCTTTTGGATATAAAATATTTATTCAGTGGGGTTTACAAAAAAAAACCTTTATAAAAATGGAGTCGCCACCGGCCACTTAGGTAGGCCGGACACCACAAAACCAGGATTCGAAAAGACAGGGTTCGGGAGTCGGTTACGGATGGGGAAGAATTAGCACCCCCACACCGCCCAAAAAAAATTGGTACTTTAATAATTACCGCTTTATGAATATTGGATTTTCCGGATTAGAGTGACGATTATTTTAAATTTCGGTCATAATTGCGAATATATTTTAAGGGTCCCGTTATCCGAGAACAAACGCCCAACCACTATCACTACGCTTTGATCTGGCCCGTTTACGCTCGGATAAAAGGACACCGCATTAACAATTTATATCTCGATATGCAATCTTAATGGCAAAAAACATAAAACATAGTAAAATGTTTAAGTGTAGTAAATATTGTCATAACAGAATATTAATCTAACATAGATGATATTCTAGATTAAAACATGCATATACATATTATTCTAAATAATAGATAAAAACAACTATCATATGTCAAAATAATAAGGCAGGAATAGGTACATATATACGAACAAATATTAGAAAAAGAGACACGCATACTGATAATAAAACATATTTCAACATATACGGGTCCACATGTTGTACAAAAAGGGTGAATATACTAACATGTATCCCTAAAAAATAAGAAAGCACATACACATATAAAAATACTAAATATGCCATGTACGAATTAACTAAAACATAACATGCTTGATACGAATAGCCGAATAAAACATAAATATCATATTTAACGCATATATATATAAAAACATGAAATACGAATCATATACGAGGGACATAAAATAAAATAATATCAATATGTACGATTGTAATACGAACAATAATATTTACAAAGAAAACAGGATGAAATGAAAGGAAAACGAAAGTTAGTGGCGAAATTAAAGAGCAATAACATGTAATTTAGGGACGAAATTGAAAAACAAATAAAACCTACAAAGACCAGAGTTGTAATTATACCAAGGGCAGACTCAAAATGAAAATTTCAAAACGCGGGGTGATTAAGGCGTAATTTTACCATTGAAGTGATCGGGTGTAATTTAGTGACTAAATTGTGACTTTTTGGAAACTCGGGGACTGGGACTGTGATTATACCATGCGGCAAGACAAAAATGAAAATATTGAAAACGCGGTGGGATTAAGTGTGTAATTTACCCATTTCAAAAATAATAATAACTATAAAAGGGCCATTTTAGACCGAAACCCATTTTCCCCTCATTTCTTTCATTTTGATTTTGTTCTTGATTTTCAAATAACCAGTTCATCTTTTTCTCTCAAGTGTTCTTGAGAAACCCGAATCCGCGGCGGCCGCCGCCGTATTCTCGCCGCGCCGCACGCCCCTTAACCGGCCGGTAGACTCCCAAAATACACTAAAACATTCTCCTTGTCGTCCTCAACATGAATCCGTGGTTGGATTCAGAGGATCCCTTTTTATTTATCCTAGATCTAAGAAATACGAACCCACAAATATATTTTCTTTAGACCAAAAACGAGACCACAAGGGTCTTCCCCTCCCATTGTTCACGGATCCGGCTTGTAGAAGCCGAAAGGCTTGTCACGAGAGGAAGGAAGACCACGGACAAACCAGTAAGACTTCTTTACTTGTTTTCTTCTTTTTATTTTATTTTCTCATATGTACATGCAATGAAAGCAGGTAAAAAAAAAAAGACAAAAAATTACCACTTGGATTTGCCTTTTTGATTATCTTTGTGGTTACAAGTTTACGGTTTTACAAGCTTTCTTTTTTTTTTTGTGTTATTACTCTCTGTTTTTTCTTGCTCGTTCCTCCCTAAAAAACTCCGTTACAATGACCCGTTTCATATATATCACTTTGTCTCTGTATTTTGGTTGCAACTTGTATCTTCTTTTCCGGATCGACATTTGCTTGTTGTCTTTGGCATAATCTGAACGCGGGGATTGAATATCGGCGCGGTGGCGGTGTGGCCGATTCGCCAGAGGCGGGACGCAATTTTCGGCCGTTAGATCGGATCGATCTAAGCGGTCGAGATGGCTTGAAGAACGATCGGCTGGATGAAGCCTCGATCGATGAAACGGGCGATTTCGCCACGTGGAGCACCGCAATGATCGAGGAGTCGAACGCGTGGATCTTACGCGCGCGTGGGATAATAAAGCGTCCGCGCGTGGCACTCGAACGGTCCATACGTGTGGAGTACGCGCCTGGCAGATATTTTTAACCTTCATTGCATCGTGGCCGTTGGATCAGATCTTGATCCAACGACCCATAGTTACCTGCACATTGTAATTAGATAGGATTCAGATTTGGGCCAAACGGGCTTTGTAATTGGATTTTTGTAATTGGACTCGGACTTTTTATTTGGGTTTAATATATATATTTAATTTTATATTTAGTCAGCCCAATAATAATAATACACTTATAACAGCAATAAATACATACTTATATTATACGATCATTACTTAATACACTATTCTAGTATACGTACGTATAATCATATGTATAATCTGCATACGCTTATACCCTAGATACATACGTGACATACATACGCCCCTAATACTAATACGTATACATAGCTTATATGTGCACACACCTTATTAGTAACATTCATGCAATATTAATATATTTAAGTAAAAATGGGTGATTACATCCAGCTTCCACGTATGCCCGTACGAAGCCAGCCCCATAACCAGTTTTCCAGGCGGCACCCCAGCCCGAATCCAAGACCCGATTCCATGGCTGCTGCTGTCACCACTATTGGGATCGAAAAGTGCTGAATGAATCCCGGTGAAGTTATCCCATTTCACGTGATAATCGAAACACATCGGACTCCCCCAATCTAAGTATTCCGCCATAGCATGGGCTGGATAAGACCGAGGCAAACCGTAGTCGGTGAACTCAGAAGAGTAATACACTGCCGAAGTTAGAAGCAAACGTGGTTTCCCGCAGGTTTCTGCTTCGTTTTCAAGCGCTTTTCTCCATTCCTTGAACAACAAAGCAAGGTTGGCCATGTCGTCGCCGGTTGCAGGGAACTCCCAGTCCAAGTCAACGCCGTCGAACTGGTAATAACGAGCGACTTCGATGGTTGAATTAATGAAGACCCCACGTGTTTCTTCGGTCCTTGCCATGAGAGCAAATACATCCGGGTCGTTCCCTCCTCCTCCTACGGAGAGTACGGTGTTCACCGGTGGGTATTTGGCGCTTAACGCCGACACGAATTCGGGTAACTTTTGTTGGTCCAATTCGGTGATGTTGAGCTTGAAAGTGTAGGGTTCGGGCAAGAGAAAGGCGTAGTAAATATGGGTGAAAAATGATGTGTCGATGCTGGAAGCTGGGAAGGATTCAAAGGCTGGCCAATAAGCAGCTTTTATTCCTCGGGGAACTGGAGAAATTGCCGGCACAGGCGGGTAAGTGGGATTTGAAGCTGCTGTTGGCTCGGGAGAAAATGGTTCGGAAATTTTTGCAAATGAGCAAATCATGACGAGAAACAAAGAACTCATAGGCTAGCCATGATCGATATAGGATTTGAGCCAAGACCTAAGCTGAGGGCAGGAATTTAAAGGATGCGTATAAACTATGGAAATATCGACATTTTCTAACCGGCATAGTTGTTGGGTTTCGAGGGTTTGTGTTTTTTTGTTTCGGGAAGTGGTTAAACGGACTGCATCGGAGGAACTGATCAAACGTAAGCGGCCAAAGTTGTTAGGTTTTGACTCGAATGTCACTATGTCTAAGTCTTTACTTTTCTAAGCAAAGTCTTGTTGAAAAAGACAAGAACCTTATAAATGGACCATGTTTCTGTCCTATTATGTGTTCGAGTTTTGTAGGTAAATTATATCGAATGTCTCTCGATTATTAGTGAGACTATAAATGGATTATTCAATTTCTAAAAATTACAAATAAGTCATTTAATTAATTATTAATCGAATGTCAGAAACAAGTCATTAGTTCATTAAATATCATATGGCTTTCTCAGGTGAAATGCGAAAGATATTAGATTTCAACAAATTACAAACTTACTATCAAGTCACTAAACTAAGTGATTGTAACAGTAAAATCATGTGTTATCGAGTCAACTATTGTATATTGCTGTTGATGAACTCCAAATTTCACTACAACATTCACCTTGATCTTCTCGTTCAAAATATCAAATTAGTTTCGAAAGTATCTCTCTTAAAAAATGAAATCACCCCTTTTTTTAACTTATTAAACCTCGGTCTACGTGATCCACGGTCAAATGATCTCAGCCTTGGTATATATTCTTCCTCTCACAGCTACAACTTATCCACCATTTGGATCATCAAATGGATGGAGTTCATAATTAATGTTGGCCCAACACCAGGGCATTTGAGTTTATCCAAACGAGTGGATTTGGAACCTGTTTCCAAATAAATGGGCCGATTCTTCTTTTATTAATTATTTTAATATTTATTCTCAATTTCGACCCCTTTGAGAAAGGAATCCAACTAGGAATTGGATCTAATTACACTATGTAAAACTTAATTAGTTTTACATTAATTCATGACCAATGAATGAGATTAGAAGTAGGATATGTGAAAATTATCACTTAAAAAAAAGTAAAGAATTAATCTCATTCATTCATTTCACTCAACTAATAGCCATGAATTCGTGTAAAACTAGTTGAGTTATATATATATATATATATATATATATATATATATATATATATATCTTAAAAAAAATAATTTTAGCCATTTATTACTTTTATCTAATAATCTAAAATAAGTGTAAAAGTAACTGAGTTTAACACTGTGTAAATAAATCCTAATCTTATATATAATGGATGCCAAGGAGCAATAATTTGGCTTTACATACACCTGCAAATTTTGCTTTTCTTTGTACATTTAATATGTTATCAGCTTAACATACGCGGCTAAAACAGCACAAAAACACAAAATAAATGTCCAGTTCTCTTTCCAAAGTCTTGTTTTCCACTTAAAAACAGCCAGTTACATATGTTCACATTCACCTGTCCAAAAGTGGTTTGGCTTCTCGGTCTCAAATACACACTTTCTTGACCATAACAGTGTACGAAAATATCAAAATAACACACTATAGCCTCATTATTGATGAAGATCTGTGTTTTTCCCTTTTCTCTTTCTGTCATCAATTCCTTCACAACATTTCTCCAGTGTTTTCCTCGCACAATATTTCTCCACGTGTATTCATCAGAGATAGAGTCCAGAAAATTCTCGTAGGACTCACGACTAACGTTATTAAGAGACTATAGCACTCTTGTTAATGAGAAATTATTATATGGTTTTGGCCAATTATGTCATTTATACTCTTTATTTATTAAAAATAAGTCACGTAATTTTTTTGTCACTAATTTATTCATAATCAATTTTTATGTAACCATTCACTCTCTATTTACATGTCTTAAAAATGTGAAGGTCTATTTTTGAAAAAAATGACATGAAAAAAAATTATGTACTTAATTTTTAATAAAGACTATGGATGACGTGATAGCCCGAGACCATGTAATAATTTTTCCTTGTTAAAATAGTTGTCAAGTTTACACGGTCTGCCAACTAACTCTAGTTACTGTCAACCAATCTATATTGATGCACTCATAATATCTTACGAAAATTAGACTTTACACTCTTGTCAGAATTCCACTAATATAATTGTGAGGCAAGATGTGACAATGAATTGGCCATAATTTTTCACAGTACTCATTTCTTAACTTACCTTGCCTATTATTATATAAACCCTAGCCAAAACCATGAAGTATTAAACATGATTAACAGGCAAGTGATGTTGATTTTAGGTTCCTTCAAAAAAATGCTTAATTTGAAAAGCCAGACAGAGAAATCTTAAAAGGAGATACGGTTGAATTTGATTAGACAATTACTTGTCTTAAAAGATCATCACGTGGGTTGTTTTGTATTACTTAAACCAATGGAAGTGAAATACCCAAATCCACTTCTTCTGTCAAAACCGAAGCTTGTAGGGTTCGGATTGGTTGATGTTTAGTTGGATAAAAAAGACATTTGCTTTGTCATAATCATACTCTTAAGTAAAAAAGAAAAGCTAAGATTATGCTTATCTCGGGGGTTAATCCTTTTAGGATTTGTTCATGTTAAACTAATATATATGTAAGATGGCACTATCATTCCATGAGGGGGCTCCACATCAGCTTCACCATTTCTTTGTCGGCCATTTGTCACTGGGTCCCACACCAACCACTTGAGTTTCCCCCACATGCGACAAATGAAGTTATGTTTTTAAAACATGTAAGATGATATGACCTTGTGCATGCATGGGGGAAATTCTTTCAAGTATGTGTGTACGTGTCACCTCCTGAGTGGCTTTTAACAGTTTATGCACATTAAAAGGAGTTGTTCTACATTCTTTATGCATACTATAAAAAAAGTCATGGTGTTGATGACTTTAGAAGAGTTTAGGTGTTCCAATGAAATAAAACTCCCCCAAGTTTGCTGCTACATGGAGAAAGTTAAACTAGTTTAATGTCATGGGTTATTTATGTAATAGGTCCCTCTAGTTTGAATTAGGGATTGAATGAACTCTTATATGGAAAATAACGAAGCAGACAAGTCCTTGTTTGAAAAATCCTGAGTGGTGTTTTCAACGTTTAAGACAATTTCAAGTGCTTATTTGATCGCAGTTGTTTAAATAAAAACTCATTTAATCTATGATTAAACCATGGGATTACATGATTTTTAAGTACAATCAGAGGGACCTATTTTATATATAAACCTAAAACTGAATGAATTATTGACTAGTGTACTTTTCACTAGTAAAAGACCCTTTTTTCCGTTTTGACTTGTTTCATATATAACTTAGCTGGCTAGAGTTGGTAGATACATGTATGAACAAAAGTTTTCTGTCCCTCTTGTATCTCTATGTATGTTCTACCATTAAAAAATTAAAATCTAAGTTCTACTCTTAAATTTTAAAATCTAAATCTTAAACTATAAACCTTAAAAATCAAACTATAAACTCTAATTATACACCCCAGCCTTAATTCTTAATCTTAAACTCTCAATGTTTTATTTTGGGTCAAAACGGTCTCTCTATAAATAAAAATTGTCAGTTAACTGAAGATAAATGACTTGAAATGTCGTGACAAATTTATATGACAGTGCACGATGATATGGCAGTATCATATAGACAAATATGTTGACTTGAAAAAATGTTGAATCAGTCAAAAAATATTTTATAAAATTATATAAAAAAATAAAAAAAATATGCGGACTTATCATTCTATCAAATCATTTCAAATTGTTTACCGTCAGTTTTCTAATAATTTTCATCCGTATAGGGCTATTTTGATCCAAAATAAAATCATGTGCCTAATTTCAATATAGTGGCAACTATGAACAATTAGATAAAAATCATCTGCTCTTTTTGATGCCCCTTTCTGTGCCTCAATACTAAAAAACACTAAAAATTAAATTTCAAGCCTTAACCCTAAATTCTAAACCCTATACCCTAAAATACACCCAATCCTAAATTCCCTAAACCCTAACCACAACTTTAAACCCTAAACCTAATTTTTAGTGTGGGACATAAATAAGAGTACCGGGACAGAGGATTTCTATTCCGAACAATTATACTCTAAACAACCGTACTCATAAAACTTAGGGTTTATAATACGTGTCGAAAACCCCCATATGCTTGACTTAAAATAACAAAGAAGAACCCATGACTTCATATCCACTCATAGATATAAAAGTTTATTATGTCCTTAAACCAAAACCATTGTGATGAGTGATGATCCATGGGAAAGGTAGATGCCCCATTCCCCACATGTGCACCAATTAGTGTTCCATCAAATCATGGCGACATTTCTCTATATGTAAGCATCTGTGTTTGTGCGTTTGTTTCGATACCAATAAGTAATAAAATATGCAAACGAGTGAGGCAGAAAAATCCAAGAAACAAGAGAAGGAAACCCCACTCCCACAAAAGGTGAGAGCTGCACGCTCAAAGCAACTGGCTTGATGGAGTTTTAAGTACACAGGATTTAAGAGAAATTGAGTCGGTTTTCTAACACAAAGAGGTCATGTTGTCTCCCCATAATTGGGGCACTCCTGAAAAACCATACCATGAAATTATAGTGAAAAGGAAAGAAATCTTCTGCATGAAATTATGGGTTTCTGCAGGTTGATTTTGGTACCTGAAAGATGTGTACATAACGTAGTTATCTTTAACAAAAGTACATGAGGCCGAGTTCCAATAAAGCTAGCTTTCAACTGAGTGACAAAGAAACCTAAACCGAACCTTTTTTTTAATATTGCATCAGGACAGGGCCTTATTTAATATTCCCATACATAGGAATTTATTGTTACCACACAAGTATTTGGTTCCCTTCAACAAACAAACAGAAAACAAAACATTTCATTTTCCAGCAACAACTATGGAGTATCTAAGGAAAGAACCTAGTCCCTCTGAGAGTTCTTCGTGTGTAGTTTCGACACCCGAAGCGCCTCCGTGCATCGATGATCGAGGGCAAGAGGCGAAGCCCAGTTTCCGAATAGATCTAAATCTGGCTACTAGTGATTGTGGTCGTGGGTTGGATCAAGAAGAGCTCAACCTTATCGATTCGTTGAACACGGACGGTGGCGGCGAGCAACGGGTTTTCTCGTGCAACTATTGCCAGAGGAAATTCTACAGTTCACAAGCTCTCGGCGGCCACCAGAATGCGCACAAGAGAGAGAGGACTTTGGCAAAAAGAGGGCAGAGGATAGGAGCTCACATAGCAGCTTCGGCTGCTGCTTTCGGCCACCAATATTCAAGCTTGGCTTCTCTTCCACTAAACGGTGCATACCATAGATCCCTGGGAATTCAGGTGCACTCGATGATCCATAAGACTAATAATCCTCATATCTCTTATGGACGTCATAGTTGGTCATGGCCACCTATAGACCAACAACCGGCAGTGGGGAAGTTGTCGACGGAGAATCCGACATCTCGGGCGAGTGTCGGTCGGTTCAACGTAACGAGGCCGATGATGGGTGGTTCTCCGGCTGATGAAGTGATGGGTAATTGTTGGTGGTCTAGTGGTACAAGTCTGAATACTAAGCAGGAAGATCAGATACACAAGGTTGACCTATCCCTCAAGCTCTAATTGAGTATTGTGTATCTTAATTAAGAACACACACATACATATATTATATATTCCGGTTAAGATTTCTGTTTTAATCTTGATTCGTTTGGGAATTGTAGTTGTTTGTGTATATTCTGATGATTATAGAGAAGTTTTTGGAGTTTGCCACTTCAATGATTTTATTGTTCTTAGATTGGGTGCTTGCAAGCCGGACGGAGCCACCGAGTGGGAGGGACAATTGTCCCGATTTGATGAATTAATTGTATTTTAGGCTTAAAGAGTTTTGAAACCATTCTAATTAGACTCTTGTTCCTCTTGAAATTGTCTTATTTATTATTTTTTAGGATTCTATCAATTAAAATTAAAAACTTTAAATATTGGTCCTTTAATTTTTGATTTAATTACTTTTAAGACCTTTTAATTTTAAATTTATAAAATTATACTTAAACTTTCTTAATTTTTATGATTTAACTTTTAAAAACTATTCATTTTAAAGTTAATTATACCCTGGTAGTTTTATCCAGAATAATTTTCCCAATTATGGTGTGACTGGTGTCCATAATTGTAGGGTTTGTTCAAATTGACAGATGTAGCATTAGGTATGTAAGGGATGGATAGAACATAACTTTAGAGTGTACCGTACACAGGGTCACTTTCATTGATTGATCCCTCAATCTAAACAAGATCTGGCTTTATAATATTTAAATTGAATTAAAATCCCATAAACCAATCCATCTTAATTGCTTGCGTCAGCCTTCTTTTAACGTATGTATGTATTTATTTAATATTTTTATTACCACATACCTTTCCTTAAAGATTGGGCGGGCCACTAGCGTTGAAGAAACTGGGCTTTACATCTACAATAACGTTTCTGAGGAATCAAGCAAAGCTCTGTTCGGCTCATTCTACAACTTTGAGTCTTGCCTGTTTGGTCATCACTACCGGGACATATCAGATGGGACAACATGAGTGTTCGTTCAGGGTTTTATATTCTATTTTTATAATTTTAATAATATTTTAAATGATAATCTTGTAAGTTAGTGGTTACTCTTTTATTGTTTTAGTTGTATTTAAAGTGTTTTTAAACAAAATAATGAAAATAATGGTTTGTTAATGAAACATTAAATTAATTGTTAAAGTAATATAATATGTTTTCGTTGTATAAGGTCTATTTCTATATTTTCGTTCAAGGCTCAAAATATCCGAGACGACTCTAATCACAACTTTGCCGAACTCCAATAATGGAGGCTTTGACTAGGAATAAATCCTTGAATGTAACCATTTCCTTTTATGAGAGTTTGTACAACAAAAATGGTAATGAATCACATGTATTTTGGTGGGTGTTTTTCAATTTTCATGTTATACTTTCTAAAGAGTAAATAGACCATTCCTAATTGAGTGAAATCAAGGACTACTGATGGATTAGACGATAAAAAAACACTTATAACGTGGTTAGATAACTTTTTTTTGGGTAAATTATTTGTCTATTTTAAGATTCATGTTCGAAATTCGTGATTTTTCCTCTCAATAATGTCTTCTTCAAAGTTTCAATCCGAATTCTCACTGTTTATTATAAGATCACTTTGCTCCAAGACTGAGAAACACTTGGGTATTATGGTAAAAAAAAAGAAACACTTGGGGTATTTGGGTCAGGCCATGTGCATAGGCTTATGGATTTGGGCTGACAACAACAGCAACAAAAAAAAAAACATCTAACGAAACAGTCGAACACCCTCACCCTACAGCTTTGATTCAAATCTAGGTGCATGTGAGCGTGATATGAGCATGGATGAAACAGAAAACCAGCTTTCAGCAAGCAGTGATTGTCGAGCATGAAACAATGAGTTCCTTCTAGGAATGAAAACGATGTGACATCACAGAACAAGAGAGGAAAAACACAACACCATGGTCGTGTAAATCTTCAAATATCGTGTCCTTTGATGCACATTTATTTCCCCTCATCCATCGTTGTCACCTGCGTTTGTTTGTCCATCACCATGTTCTGCCCCCAATTGTCTTCCATTCCATTCCCCAATTTATTACTATCACGCCTCGCCCCCTTAGCCCTTATCCCTTATCCCTTATCCCTTGGCACTGATGAGAAGTTTAAACAGACATTTTAAGTATAACAAATGTCTTGCAAGAATTCTAAACGAATGTCATGAATAGTCATCCGCCATTTTTCGGTGCTCCTTTCTATGCTCTCGCACCAAAAAATAGGCTTGTGGTCTAGGGTTAAGGTTAGGACTAGGGTTTAGGGTGTTATGGGTAGGGTGTATTTTTAAAGTTTAGGATTTAAAATTTAGGGTTAGAGCTTAGAATTTATTTTTTTAGTGTGAGCATAGAAAGTGACACCAAAAATGACAGAGGATTTTGGTCACGAATGTCTTATATACCATTTATATTTAGGTAAAATACATTAGAGGTCATTTAGTTATAGGTTTAGTAACAAACATGTTAGTCTTCTTCTAAAAGTAACAATTGAGTCACTCAATTATAAGTAACAAACATGTCACTTAATAAAAATTTGTGACAAACAAGTCATTTTGTCACTAAAATTGAAACATAACAAATTTAGTCCTCAAAACCTACGCAATTTTATTAATTTGGTCCTAATTCGAAATAATTTAATAAATTTAACCCTTCATATTTAAAATTTTCGACACTACACTATCTTGGCACACCCTTTGACCACTTACTACACTTCATGCTATTGTTTATTAGTCCGATAATCAACATATGTGATAGCTCGACAAACACAATCATTTCATTACTAGACAATTGACAGACTGATGGAAGAGACTCATTATGATCTTAGTGTCGCCTGCCAGTAGATACAATCACTTCACTATGGTATTTTTAAATATGAAGGGTTAAATTTATTGAATTATTTCGAATTATGACCAAATTAATATAATGCATAAGTTTCAATGACTAAAATTGTTATTATATCAAGCTCTTATTTCAATTTTAATGACAATGTAATCTGTCTGTCACAATTTTAATTGAGTAATTTGTTTGTTCCTAAACCGATAATTGAATGACTCAATCGTTACTTTTAAAAGAAGAATGGCATATTTACTATTAAACCTATAACTAAGTGACCTCTAATGTATTTTACCTTTTATATTTTGACAATCGAAACCGGTTTTTTATTATGGACCTATACAACTTTTAGCATTTCATTAGCTGAGAAAATGTGGGGTTTTCCATTCATTTGGAATTGAAGTTGATGTAAAGTTCAAAACTCAAGTTGCAAGTGGCTTTGTGGTCCATGAAGAAACAATGCCCAACTTTGAAGGTGACACGGAGAGGTGTGGGGACAATTTTGCAAAGGAACAATGGGGTGAGAGAAGTACCATAATTTCGAGCGATAAAGAGTTCGATATTTCAAAAAATAAAATATCAAATTCTAGAATTATAAATGCTTTAGCCTAATAATTCAAAAGAACCAAACTTTTTTCCCGGTAAACCCCAAATTCCCCAAGTTAGATACCCCCATTATTGGATGAGTGGAGAGTAAGTCTTCAACACGAAAACGTAGACGTTTTCATTATGATTGGATAAGGCGAATCACATAAGGTTTCTTTGGTGGGGTTGGCAATTCACCCTTTGTCACGTGTAACGGAATTTGGACAGTTCCATGTCTTTTCTTTCTTCCCTTCTTTGATGCTTTTAGAAGAAAAAAAAGGCGGGAAAGAAGAATTTTTTTTTTTTTGTTATTTCGGTTTTTTTGAATTTTGTCTTGATTAATTCAAATCAACCCGCGTCGCATTCGTAATTTTGGTGGGTGAATATTTAGCGGGGATCTTCTACACATACAAGGCTACAAACTCAATATTTACTTGAGTAATATCTAACTGACTATCTTAGACCAACCTATTAGTAAATATATGTTTTTTTAATATTATTTTTTGATTTCTTTTTTGACAAATTTAATGTTTTTGTAGATTTTTCTGCACTGCAAAAGTTCGTGATTTGAACTGTTTGTCTATTCTTTCACCACTTTGTGTTAAAGTTTTGGGATAAAAAGGCAAACCTTTGCTTGGTTCTATTTGGTCCCATTACTTGAAAATTAGTTTTTTTGGTGAAAGTGTGAAGCGGATTGATAGCTCAAAATATCACGTTGGAACAATCAAAAACCAACTATACCTATCAATATGTTAGGCTACAATACTATTAATGGTGTCAATTTTGATATTTTTACTTTATGAAGTTTAGTCATTTTGTCTTTATACCATTTTAGTCGTAATTGAAAATTTAAAATTCGAAAAGTACGTTACTAATATTAATCAATTTAGACTGTAGGGACTGAATGCAAAAGTTACTATGATACAAGGACTAATGACAAAATTTGAGTTTTTCATTAGATCATTCCTTTGCTTACCTTTACTATGAACATGGGTTAATTTCATTAGAAGCCCTCGATGTATGACCTAAATTTTAAATTGATCATAAAACTTTCAATTATTTTAATTAAATTCTTAAAGTATTAGTATTGTATTGATTAGGTTTTTCTGTCAACCTAGTCATCAGCTTTACCACTAAATGTTAGCTCAAATTTGATGCATAAACTTAGTTAAAGCACATTGAACGAACTATAAACACGTGTATACTTATTGTTTAGACAACTTGAATATGGTGTATTAAAAAGTAACTCTCTTAAAATTTAATAATATTGGTGCGATATTGATTGATACGATGTTGATACTTTATAGATTCAATTTTAGCATTTTAAAGTTTGAAAATCAATTTAAAAACGTAGACCATAATTTAAGGGCTTATGGTGCAATTAAGCCATATCGATGGTAAACCAGAGACGCAACGTATGCATGAACAGTGGGCCTCCTAGATTTTGAAAAATTGTCAAAAAGATCCTTGAAATTTTAATTGTTTTTAAAAATTTATATGACAGTAGGCCTCCTCAAAATTTTTATAAATTTATATTAAGCTTTAAAATTTCAAATAATTTTAATTAAATCCACACTCATAATTTTTTAAAGATCTTATTAAATTTTTCAAAATTATTTAAAAATTTTGAAACTTTTAGTTTAAGCCTTCAAAATTTTAAAAATTTAAGTCGGCCCCTCCAAACTCTTAACCCAAGCTTCGTCATTGTAGTAAACGTAAGCTTCCATTAACACTTTTTTTAAACACGTGAAATCATGACTATTCATTTGATAGTTATACATACTTGCAATTTGATCCTTATGTTTCGATATGTTACTCATAATATTCAAATCGACTTTTAACGCCTAAACCAACAGTTAATTGACGGAAAATTTTAATTAATACACTATTAACATCTTGAAATCTCAATAATATTTTAAATTTACATGCCATGTTAGAATCTAAACAATCATTTAGGACGTTTGGCGTAATTAAACCAAACCTTATCGCCAACTTGACCTAACTTATTTTTCTCACAAATAAAAGTATATATCATTTCAAAAATTCTATAATATATACTATATAATATATATAAATACAAATGCTTCCATAAAGGAGAACAGCTTTCACCGTTCAGAGTTCCACCAAGGAGGTGATCCTAAACAAGACATTATATTCTTAAAGGAATTTGGCAACGAAAAAAGGGACAGGAAAAAGACAGAGGTAATTTAAATATGGAAAAAACTTTGATATACAGGCCGTGTAAATTTTAGTTTACACGTGCCTTTTAGTTTTAGTGGTTAGAATTTTAGTTTATGGTTTAAATTTAGGGGTTTAGTTTGTAGTGTTTAGAATTTAAGGTTATTGTTTAGAATTTAGGGTTTAGGGTTTAGAATGTGGGTTTAATTTTTTAGGGTTAGGATTAGAAATTTAGAATTTGAGTTTTTATAGTGTAAATACACATGCTCTGTGTAAAATTAATTTTACACAGCTTGTGTATTAAAGTTTTACCCTTTAAATATTTAATAACGATAATAAAAAATAATGATAATTACTATATTAGTATCGGTATCAACATTAATTAAAAATGGTTGGACCCACGCAATTTAACATTTCCCGTGTGTTACAATACAAAAAGAATTACTCCACCCACTTTAATTACTCTAATTATAATAGGGATGCTATGGCGGTAACCTTGGTTGGCTCCTCTAAAACGTGCGGGTCCATGCACTCATTGTAATTACATTTTGTTTAAGTTTGATTGAAATGGACATACAAACTTTTAATCGGTTTTAATTTAAATTTATAATATATATATATATATAATCGCACAAGAAAAGACAATAAGATCTAAGTAAAATAATAAAATTACAGTCAGAAAAGAAGAATTTTATTAATATCAAAAAATAATAAATATACTCTGAACACAATTTGTAGATTATTCAACTATATTTTAATTCTAATTCAATGTGAATTTTTCGTAATTTTTTAGTTTGAGCTGAAGTATTCATTGCCGACAACAGTAACTAATTCTCTCGTCGCGAATGCTCTTGTTAAAAGGTAAACGGCTAGCTATGAAAGTAAATTTTGTACTTTAAAGCAAAGTATAATCATATATAGATAGTAACTTTGAAGACATGTACTGTATCCACGAGGGCTACGCTACGCCTCAAACATACCACATTGATCTTTAATTTTATTTTCACCAAAATAGTCGCACTACAAACATTTCGAATCTAAACATAACAAAATTTAAATAATATTTTTAATCGATTTAATTTAAAAAGTAAATAATCAAATTAATCAATCAAAAATTGAATCCACACAAATTTTAAATTTATTAAAACTAACGACCCGAATTTTTTAATCAAGAAGCAACGTATATTGCTAACCGAAACAAATTACAACAAAAAAAGGAGAGTCTCGGCGGGACATTCACAACCCAATCAGATGGATATAAATTCGATTTAGAATTTTTAGCGACCCAATCGATCGCTTTATTACAAGAACGAGAGACATAAAAAAATAAAGAAAGGATCGAAAAGACTACAAATAAAATGTCCTCTTCAATAGCGGTAGACTTCCAAGCCGTAAGATGCTTATACTTAACCCTATTAATAACATCCAATCAATCAAATTTGAAGATAACATTATGAAAAACTTGCGACCCGGTTGAGTTTAAAGTGATTTGAATTCGAAACATGTCAAATTTGAAACGACATTATCTTGTGTGAGTTTGAAGAACGACACGTGCTTGCTAAATAACCATTCACTTCACTGTTCAGATATCTTGCTGGAGTTAATGCAAATGCAAAGCAAGTTCATTGGTTCCTCCAATCTCATGTTTAAATCGCGTGGATTACAATCGACACTATATAATATCTAATTTTTTATTCGAAATTATTTAAATTAATAATATTTAAATGCCCACTGAATTACGTAAGCCCATCGTCTTCCTTTTAACCTTTTCTATATGGCTCTGCCGATTGCCTGACGACAGGTCATTGCCCACCTATATAAGCAATCTAAAACATCCCTACACTACAGAATCTCTCCCCTTTTTCTAATTAATATTCAACAAACTCCTTCTACTTCTACTATTTTACTGTTCCTCCTTTAAAAATCTAAATTGTTAGGTCAAATTCAACAGAATATTCTTATGGTATACATTTTTGACACATTTAATTCTTTTATTTATGATTTGATCATTTTAATCATGCATTTTAGATTTTAGGATTAGGTCATTGAGTTGTTTTAAGTGGTAAATGATGACATATTACTTTTATATGATTCAGATTTGAACAGTATAGTCTGCAGAGTGTATTTGAGTTTATATAAATTTGAAACTGAACAAAAATATTACTTTATCATTGAATTAGAATATATATAAAAAAGTTAATTTCAAGACTTGAAATTATACACTTTGGTAAATATATAACAATTGAAAATGATAAATTTAAAGACGGAACTTTAACAGAGTCGATAAGGTTAATTATCTAGAATCTTTGAGGTCCGAAGTTCGGATTTAACCGTTAGTAAGATTAATTAAAGACACTTTTCTACAACATGAGTTTGAATCATTACAAGTTCAATCCGATTGTTCACAAGTTGTGTCTTTAATTAATAATCTTGTTACATCACAGAGCTCTATCTCCTCATTCAAAAGGGATGGTTGCTCGATTTTCTTTGGGTTCCCGTTAAAACTAATCGTTCAGTTAACACACCGGCCAATCAACTTCTACATCCTCAATTTGAGCTACTCAACTTTGATCTTACTCTTATTTCTATTTAGGACTTACTATAGATATTGAGGGTCCTCCTTATCGTAAAGCCTAGCATTCACTAAGCTTCTTGCTTAATTTCCACTTCAATTCACAAAAAGAAGAAAATTATGAATTTATAATGGATGGATTCTATTCTCAAGAAATACATAGGTCAAGGACTTCCTATTCAATTTGACCAATCTATTGGGATCTTGTTATTTTTAAACAGGGAAAATAGTAGTAAGTAGGTAGGGGACCAACCTTTTTCATATAGCTGCTCTGTTTTTGCCATCAATACACCTTACATTCTTTTTCCTTTTTTTATTTTCTTTTTTGAAAAAATAATTTTTAAATTCATTTCGGGTGGACCCCACTTCCTCATTGGGATCATCTACAATTTGATTGATTTTAGCCGGCGTCTGTCGTAGAAGGAACGAAGTTTTGTAGTTTTTTAATGATTTGTTTAAGAAATTTGCAGTTGGGAATTCCGATGGTCCCCATTCCTCATCGCTCCACGTGCACGGCCTTGATTCGCTCTTCCCCTTTGGCGCGTGCTCCCGGCAGTGCGGGACCACTTTTGTGGTCCAACCACCGTTTCTCTCGAGGAGTGTCTCCCGTGTCGTTGTCCCGCGAGTGTCAAGATAAGCGACGTCGTTTACTATCCCCCCCCCCCCCCCTTTCTTCTTCCTTTTTCACACCGCCGATAACAGTCCGATCGAGAAAACTGAAACTGCATTGTGAATGACAACTCACGCGATGTAGAGTGATGTGAGAAGCACGCTCCTAGGTTTAAACTGCACAATTACTATTTATTACAACGAAAACTAGGCTACTCTTTTTTCGGATACGATGATACATATTTGTACTTTGCTGTTCTATGCACCGTTTACATGCATGCTACGCAACTGTTGGATGGCAATCTACTTTTGATCGCAATTTTTTATTATTAATTCTTTATCTGAAATTCTAAAAACAGTATGCACAGAATTAAGGGCTGAACTAAAATTTAAAATTAAAGAAATAAAACATAAATATTTTAAAGTAAAGAACAAATTACATATAGCATAATTTTTAATATATATATATATATATATAAAAGAACAAACGGAAAAGAGGAAATTTGGTTGTCCCTCTTACGGCCCACACACTTCTGTCTCTGCATGTATGTATAATATATAAAATAGGGAGGAGTCAAAAATTTATTTAAAAAAAAATTATTATTAACGATATTTAAGGTGATTAATTTTTAAATATAACGTGTCTTATCAATTTCATTTCCATTATACCCGATAACAGTCGATATTACTTTATAAATTATTTAGAAAGAGACGATAGGGTTGATTTCCATACATTCGGCAAGCAAATACTAGTTCAATATTTTCAACCCTATTGCAGCTAGGGCATGCACATAGTAGATGAAAGGAGCAATTGACCCAATTATTATAGTTTAATTTTATTTTAGGTTATTGATAATTATAAAAGTTTTGCAATTAAGTAGAAATTAGTTTTCGATCGAGTTGAGTAAAAAAATTTGAGTTTGTAAAATTTTAGGTTATTGATAATTATAAAAGTTCTATTTCATAACTAAAAAATTATTTGATTTTTTTAGCCGAGTTTATGAAATTTGAGTTATGTGAAGTTAAGTCGAGTTATTCGATTTTTGTTTAAATTTAAATGTAAATATTTATAATGTTATAATATTGACTAGTTCAAATTTAAACGGTTTTCTTGTAACCATATATATATATATATTCATATTTTGTCCTATGCGATAACATATATCAAGCATAGTTGAGAGACTCAACTCGAACTTGAAAAACTAACAAACTAATTACTATTTTTTTTTTGAGTTATTCGAGTTTTATTTTATAGCTCAAAACTTTATTTGAAACTTTTCGAGTCAGGTTTATAAGTGTAACAAATAAGGATAATTACGGATTAATTAATAGCAGTTTCCTACTTATTAATATTATCATGTTTTAACCTTCAAAAAGAACAAATTTTAATATTAAAATTAGTTAAAATGTGCTATTAACTAATTTATTAGAAAACATTATCATATGTAACTATTTATTTTCAAGCATTAATTTAAAAATTAATTTATTTGCAATACAACTCTGTCACTATTGCATTTAGCATTAATCCATTTTAAAAGATTTATTTTAATTAGAATTTTTATAATGACGTTTTTCATATATATATATTAAACATGTATTTTTTTTTTTATTTTAAAACATTTTTTTATTTAATATGATAGGATTAGAATTAAAATTAGAATGAATTTGTCAAAAACTATTTATTTATTCTAAAAAATTCCATTAAAATCATTTATTTATTCTCAAAAATACATTAAGAACACATATTAGCAAAACATGTAAAAGGCGCCATCTTTAAAATAAAATACTAATACAACGTTATATATTTATAGGAATTTTTTTTGTAAAAAAAAAAATTACTAAATAATTATAATAGTTTCCCATACATGTTTTGACCTTCGGTGGAAAAAAAGATTATTGTTTTATTTATCTGATATGAATTTTTTAAACAAAAATTGTACAAATGTAATAATTTGTAAAAGGAAATTAGGGACTATGTCCACAAAACCTAACAAAAGAAACAATGAAATAAATACATATAAGCCTTTTTGAATATAGCCCATCATTCATAGTAATCACATTTTTTTTGACAAATCCTAATTTTACCTAGAGGGAAGTAGAATGAAAACTATAGAAGAAGAAAAAAAGTATTTTTAGTGGGTCTGAAACCTACGACCACATGTAATGTGAAAAACAAAAATGAACGTCTTGATCAATTGACTAAATTTACTTATTATTGTAATTAATTTTAGACTATTTAAAATAATAATAATTAAATATTGTATCCAATTGGTATGGTTTGGTGAGAAGTCAAATTTTAACGCTAAACCAAATTAGATTAAAAATATTTTTATAATTAAAAATTAATCAACAAATAAATTTAATACCGTATTTATACATGAAATAAACATAAAATATAGTATAATATAATAATACAATTACATCATCATCATGAGACTAAAAAAATAAAATAATTAAAATGGTCCCCCCCCCCCTCTCTCTATCCCTTAAACCTTCACCATTTTGATGGATGCAGATTTCTTCACCTGAAAAACCACTTTCATCTCTTCCTTCTTCTCTTGAATTCTCTCTCTTTATTATTACAGCATATGTCCTCAAAGGTCTCACCTTTGTTTCTGCTCTTACGTTTTTCTCTCTCTTGAACACAAAAAACTGTAATAATCCCAGTTTTATGTTAGAAAAATTAAAATCTTTTCAATCCTTTCCATATCAAACCATGAAACTATAATCATCTTCATCATCTTGTCTGTTTTTAGAATACGCTGAGAGGAAAAAGATAAGCAAAGGGTATATTTATGGCGTTTCATCATAATCATCTTTCTGGTCATCACGACCTTCCTCTCCATCACTTTTCCGACCAACAACAGCAACAGCAGGCGAGTCAACTGCCGGAAACTAACGGCCCCAATTGGTTAAACACCGCCCTCCTCCGTTCCCAGCAGACTGAACCGCAGCAGCCACACTCTCAGTTTTCTTCGAGCCTAATTTTCTTAACCTTCATACTACTACGGCTGCTGCTTCCGACTCCACCACGGTTTCCCAAGCTCCTAACCAGTGGCTCTCTCGTACATCCTCCTCGCTTCTTCGTCGAAACCACAGTGACGTCATAGACGACGTTGGTGCCGCCGCGGAAGCAGCGAGAGGAGGTGGGGCGGAATCTTTGATCGCCATGGAATCGGATGATTTCAAGAACGGCGGCAACGATATTATGAACAACAACAAGAGCGAAGGTGTTGTGGTGGAGAGCGGAGGGGCGGGGAGATGGGGTCGTGAATTGGCAGAATGCAAGGTACAAGGCGGATATATTAGCTCATCCTTTGTGCGAGCAGTTGTTGTCTGCGCACGTCGCGTGCCTTAGGGTCGCCACGCCCGTGGATCAGCTTCCGAGGATCGACGCTCAGCTGGCTCAGTCGCAGCATGTGGTGGCTAAGTACTCTACCCTCGGTGGTGGATCCCACGGCTTGGTCGCCGACGACAAAGAGCTCGATCAGTTCTTGGTATGATACTACTATACAAATGAGTCTGGTTTTAGTTGGTAACCATTTCTTTGATTTTAATGTTGATTAATTTGATACTCATAGCACTCAAGTCCAACTAGTATTAAAATTCGAATTTCACCGACAATTTTATTAGTACTCGATAAGTATTAGAGTTCGAGTTTCACCGATAGTTCTATTTAATGAATAATCTGTAAGTATCACTTTAGCCTCCCTCACCTAAACTTCTAGTTATCCGGGAATGTTTGATTAATTCAATGGAATGGGATGCAGCGTCAGTTGTTTCACGAATGGAAAAAAAAAAAAGTTTACTACTTGATGTTGCATCTGTTGTTTTGTTAAATAGGATGAGTAGTTGATTGGTAGCAAGGAAAAAGTTTGAGCATTTATGTTTATAGTTCAATTGTAGCCAAATCTCATGTTTTAGACATTGATATCTCTTTCTTGATAATGCAGACATATTATGTTCTGTTGTTATGTTCTTTCAAAGAACAATTGCAGCAACATGTTCGAGTTCATGCAATGGAAGCTGTTATGGCTTGCTGGGAAATTGAACAATCCTTACAAAGCTTAACAGGTAAAAATGATCTACATTGATATTCTCTCAGATTTTGGGAGAATAAGCCATGGTCAAACATATTCTTAAATGCTGGTTCTGATATAATCTCTGTCGCGACACATAAAACAGGCGTTTCTCCGGGGAAGGCACAGGTGCAACAATGTCCGATGACGATGATGACCAGGTAGACAGTGATGCCAACTTGTTTGATGGAAGCTTGGAGGGTCCAGATTCGATGGGGTTCGGACCTCTGATCTTAACAGATAGTGAAAAGTCTTTGATGGAGCGAGTGAGACATGAACTCAAACATGAACTCAAACAGGTAATTGATGGAACTTATATATTTGTAATTTTTTTCACTTTGGGAATCAATGTTAATGCCTTGCATGTATATATATGTACACTCCTTTACAGGGTTACAGGAGAAGATTGTTGACATAAGAGAGGAAATTTTGCGGAAAAGAAGGGCCGGGAAACTGCCGGGTGACACGACATCGGTTTTAAAAGTTTGGTGGCAATCACATTCCAAATGGCCATACCCTACTGTAAGTAGTTCAAACTCTCCATGAAATTGCTTATATAAGAGGTGCATTAGTGGTTGTTGTTGATCAATTTGCTTAACATGTTCAGGAGGAAGATAAGGCGAGATTGGTTCAGGAAACTGGTTTACAATTGAAACAGATAAACAATTGGTTCATCAATCAGAGGAAGAGGAACTGGAATAGCAATCCCTCGACTTCCTCCGTGTCGAAGAGCAAACGTAAAAGGTATGATAACTGGACTTTACTTTCATGATGGTGAACGATTCGTGTTTTTCGCATACTTTCATGATGGTGAACGATTCGTGTTTTTCACACTAACCTAGTTTTGAAAGAAGTAATGCAGGTGAAAACAATGGTGATAGGTTCATATAAATGAAGGGTTGGTCAGAAGGAAAATAAGATTTTGGTTTAAGAGAAGAAAAAGGGGTTAAGCACATAGGAGGAGGGGAGTTGTTTTTGCTGGTTCTATTTTGCAGTGGTGCCATATGTTGGGCAAGCAATGCAAATATTATATTGTTGGGCAGTTAAAAGGAATTGTATTTACTATTTACAGTAACTTTATTGGATGAAATCCCATTTACAGATTGTGATTTTTGTTATAATTATTCTGTTACTTCAAACTTCAGTTCATAAGTTTTGTTTTCATTGCTTAATGCCATGCTAAGTTCAGCACAACTTCTCAAGCGGCGGTTTGAGTAAGAACGCCGTTTAGAGAGAAGCTGAAATTTCAGCTTTTTCGAAACTTCCGTTTAAAACGTTTTCCTTGATCGTTCGGGTACAACTTTTACGTTCAGCAATTAAAAGCTAGTCAGAAAAGCTGTGCCGAAGGGACCCTAAGATCATTATAGCTTTTTATGACGTTGCAACACAAAGTAAAATCTATAGCAAAAACTGGGTTGACCTTTACAAATTTGTAGAAAATTACTGGAAGAAGGCATGCTTGTATGAAACAGGGATGTAAAGAACGAATTTAAAGGCTGCAGTTTCTGATCTTGTGGGTAAGTTGTGGAGCTCTCTGTTTCCCAGTACAGGAAAATGGCGCTTTATTCCCATAACTGGGTGTTCTACATTCCCATTTTTGCCATGGAATCAATATACAGTTGCAGGAAACATGACCCTCTATTCCCGGTAAAGGGATGAGCCTGAAATTGGCAGTCGGATTCACGTCTGCATGTCCAATGCTGTAATGTTAAAAAATAATAACTCAACCAGTTTGGATCAACCGATATGTCTAGTCACAATTTGTCTTGCCCCAAATACCCCCTTATCGTCGGGTTTTCGGGCGGCTGTTACTCGGATCTTCTAAAAAATAACTTTTACGGGTGTATATTCGCACCATAACCATTAATTAATATAATTGCTACATTTTAAAGGTTTATTAACCAAACTGTTAAATTAAATGATTCAATTAACTAAACTGTTAAAATAATGGTCATGGTTATACTTCCCTTGGTTACTAATTTTAATAAATGGTTAACCGCTATTAAATTATTTGACAAACATTATTCTTTAAAAGAAAAATAAAATGTCTTGATAGTTTAAAAAAGTTTAATAGTATAAAGTCGGATCTAGAAATTCAATAATATAGTCCAAAATATAATTTTTCTCAAATGGGTAAATGCAAAAATAAAATTTCCCATCACTACTACATACTAAAGAACTTTAAATTCTTGGGGCCTGAAGTTTATGTAGTTTTTGTGTTGTGTTAGCCCAATCTTTATTATATGCATGTCGTTTTTTCTTAAAATGAGTATGTAGTTTGTGTTTTAGCGTTCGAGCTCTATTTAAATATCTTTTTTGAAAATTTTAATATAACATTTATTAAAAAATTTTTTTATTATTTTCAAAAAACTAGTAAACATGTGAAGAAAATTATAATAGATAATATGATTGCGCGATTTTTTCGTAACAAATCCGCGAGATAATAATGATTTTCAATTAGTATTTATTGTTTATCGTTGATTAGATTATAATTTAGCATTCAGTAATCGTTATAATAATTAATCGATCATTTAAATTAAACAATACGATTAACCGGTGGGAGAAACACCTTATTTAGTTCGACGTAGTGCGATAATAACTAATGCACTCCCGTTCCAAGTTTGCCTGCGATATATATTATATATATACATATATATGTCGACGTCCGTTTTGGGCTGTTGAATATGAAGATTCGTTATTAATAATTTAACCGGGACGGTTGAAACAAATTATTGACTTGATTTTTTGTTTTTATTTGCACGTTTCTAAATAGTTATGTGGAATAAAATGTCTTGGGCCAGGACCGAATATTTAGTTAGTGGGCTTCTAACAAATTAACAAATAAAATGCATATCCAGATCCATCTTTTCTATATAAAAAGTCTCAATCAGTCCAGGGTTTGAACGTTCTGGAAGCTCAGTTACTATTTTACTTTTTCAATTTTCAGCTCCTCTGTTTTCATTTTTTTCCGTCAATTTTTGTTTTTCTTTTGTTTTTTTTTTTGAAATGTTGGGGATCTATGCTATGAAGATAACACCTGTAAAGGAAATCCGATTGCGCGATTTGTTTCGTAACAAATCGGCGAGATGATTCCTTGATTTTTCTGGTTCGTATTCACTGAGCATCGTTTCTTTCCCTTCCCCCTTTGGCTTTCGATCTATTGTTTTTTTGCGCACATATTTGATTTCAAACAGTTATTTTCCGGTGGGAGAAACGAAGGACCTATGGATGGACTGCGAAAACGATGCACTCTAATCCAAGTTTGCCTTCGGAGATTGTTGTTGAGATTGGACAATCCGGGCCGACGTCCGTTTTCGTGTCGGTGTGTTATTTGGGTCTGATTTTCCAACATTTCGTTGTTTTTGAAACAAAATGAGAATTGATTTTTGTCCGATTTGGTTGAAACGGCGAAGGTACCAGCAGGGAGGTTAGAACTCTTATGAATTGAGACCTCTCTAACAAATTAACAAAAAAATATTCGCAAATCTATTTTTTTAATTTATTTGCCCAATCAATCCATTTTTGGTGCGTCTTAAAATTTTATGATATATATTTAAATTTAAAAATGTATTTGTTTTTACAATTGTTGAGTTTTAGTGAGATTTTTCTGACAATTTCATGTTCTAACCATGATACGACAAAAGAACAAATAGAAATAAAAACTTTGCCTCAAAAATTATAAATAAATCTACAAACAAAGAAAATACTACTAAATATTACGTTGAACCAGACTATAATACATATGATTACATGAATAAAAAAAGACTAAACTTCAAAATTTATTTTGAATATGTGTTGTTGAAGGATTAAAAATAATATAAATAGATATTACTACTATATAATGATGTTAATATAGTAAAAAAGCTATTTATTTGATTAGAAAGGCATACAACTATTTATACCATTTACCCAGAAAACTGAGAATAGAATATAAATGGTTTGAACACTTTAACATTTGACGGATAATGTAGAATTTGTCTTTTTTACACCCTAAAAAAAAAAAAATTGACTTGATTCAATGTAGTTTTATACTATTATTTTTTTTGTAATTTAAATGACTAGTTAAGTCTTTAAATTATTTATGTTATAAATATTGTATATATAAAAAATAAAAATATATTTATATGCATTGTTATTTAAAAGTTATTTAAATGAAAAAGAATAAAATTATAATATTTATAATTAATTTAACTAAAATTGAATAATTCAAATTGACTTCAAATTTTGATAAATTCAATTAGACTCAAAATTTTATATAAAATTATATTAGTTTAATATAAAATAAAAAAATTGATATGAAAAAAACTTACAAAAAATATTTAAATTAAAAATAGTTTAATGATTTAATAATAGGGTTTAATATTTAATTTAAATTTGGTGAAATTTATGGTTTAAGATTTATTTTTTTAAATTTAGGTACTTAATTTTTTGATTTTTTAAAAAAAATTATAAAATATTTTTTTATTAAAGTCAGAAATAAGGATATAATTTTATATAAAATTATCAAATTAATTTACTTAAAATTTTTTGAAAGAAAATAATTAGGATATAAATAAAAAATGGCATGTCCCCAAACATGGAAATTTAAAATATTTTTTTTTTTATTAAATTTTTAGGCTGTTTTTTTTTTCTTGATTTTTTGTCTAATTTAAAATTTAAATAATAAATCTTTTAAACAAAATTTAAAATTTATTACTTTTTAACCTTAAATTAAGTTAAGGTTCTTTATACTCCCCGATAGATCATGTTTAATTAAATTTTCCAACTTTCCAAAGTCAGAGACCCACACCCCAACACAACATCGTCATAGGATTCGGCGGTTCATTGAACGCGCTCATTGGGAAAAGTGAATTATGAGCGTTTCCCCTACAAAACGTTGACCTTTATTTCCGACAGCCAAATCTTTGACAGAGAATAGTACAATACTATTATTATGAAAATACAAAAATGGAAAAATGATGAGAAATGTTTCTTCCGCCATTAAACAAAATCATTTCTAAATATTTCCCTTTTTATTCAATTTCCCATTGAATTGGGCGTTAAGTTAATTAAAATTATTTTATGGGATTATTTTCTCTTTCTTGATTCTGTTTCGTCGGGAAAATTCTTAATCTCAAAAAAATGGGGAAGCCAACGGGGAAGAAGAAGATTCAAGAAGCCGCCCAGAAAGTTCTGGAAGCCAACAAGCAAAACAAGCAAAACAAGTCGGCGCCGCCGCCGTCGACGATGACACGGCGGTCTTCATCCACATGTCTCAAGAGCTCAAAGAAGAAGGTAACCGTCTCTTCCAGAAACGCGACCACGAAGGCGCGATGTCAAAGTACGAAAAAGCCCTCAACCTCCCTAAGAACCACATTGACGTCGCCTATTTGCGCAGCAACATGGCGGCTTGTTACATGCAATTGGGCATCGGCGAGTACCCACGCGCCATTGAAGAATGTAATTTGGCTCTAGAGGTTTCTCCTAGATATAGCAAGGCATTGTTGAAAAGGGCTAGGTGTTATGAAGCTTTGAATAGATTGGATTTAGCTTATGCTGATGTTTATAATGTTTTAACAATTGAACCTAACAATTTATCTGCTTTGGATATTATGGAGAGTGTTAAAACTACCATGGATGAGAAGGGCATTACTGTTAATGAGAACGAACTCGGTTTGTTCGATAACGAATTGGCCGGCCGTGGGGTGACACGGTTGCGAAAAGTGGTGAAGAAGAAGAACAAAGGAAAACAAGTTGATGTTAAGGTTGAAGAAGAGAAAAAGGATGAGGAAAAAGTCATTGTGGAGGAGAAGAAGGTTAATGTTGAGAAAGTTAATGATAAGGAGGTTGTTGTGAAGACAATTGAGGAAGAGAAGAAGTCTGTTGTGAAATCGAAAGCGAAAGAGGTTATGAAGGCGGTGAAACTCGTGCTCGGAGACGATATCCGGTGGGCGCAACTACCGGCGAATTGTAGTATTAGGTTGGTGAGGGATATTGTTCATGATAAGTTCCCTGGATTGAAGGGTGTCCTTGTGAAATACAGGGATCCAGAGGGTGATTTGGTTACCATCACTAACAATGATGAACTTAGGTTGGCTGAATCATGTAAGCCTGTTGGTGGTGGATCGCTTCGGTTTTATATAGTCGAGATTAATCCGGAAAGGGAACCGGTTTATGAAGGAAGTGGTAAAGAGGAGGCTGTCAATAGTGAAGAGAAATTGAGTGATGTTGATGTTGATACTGGAAATGGAGGCTGTCCAGTGGGAGCTACACAGGGAACTTGTGTGGAGGATTGGATTGTTCAATTTGCACAACTGTTCAAGAACTATGTTGGATTCGAGTCCGGTTCCTACTTGAATCTTCATGAACTTGGGATGAAATTGTACGCGGAAGCAATGGAGGAGACCGTGACAAGTGAAGATGCTCAGGAGATTTTCGAAATTGCAGCGGATAAGTTCCAAGAGATGGCAGCTCTGGCATTGTTCAATTGGGGAAATGTTCATATGTCAAGGGCAAGGAAACATGTCTTTACAGAAGATGGTTCAAAGGAATCCAAATCAGCGGAGATTATGACCGGATACGAGTGGACACATAAAGAATATTTATTGGCAGCAAAGAGGTACGAGGAAGCATTAAACATCAAACCGGATTTCTACGAAGCTTTTCTTGCATTGGGGCAACGGCAGTTCGAGCAAGCAAAACTATGCTGGTACCATGCTGCTGGGAGTAAGCTCGATTTAGGAGCCGGGGCTTCGCAGGAGGTCCTGCAACTTTATAACGAGGCAGAGGACAACATGGAGAAGGGTATGCAGCTGTGGGAGGAAATGAAAGATAAGCGACTGAACGGACAATCCAAATTCGACAAGTATAAGACTCATCTGCAGAAAATGGGGTTAGACAGAGTGTTTCAAGATGTCTCTTCTGAGGAAGCTACCGAGCATGACACAAACATGATTTCACAGGTATACCTTTTGTGGGGAACTTTGCTATACGAGCGTTCAGTCGTGGAACGCAAGCTTGAGCTGCCAACTTGGGAAGAATGTCTCGAAGTTTCCGTCGAGAAATTCGAACTCGCTGGAGCTTCTCCAACAGATCTAGCTGTTATGATAAAGAGCCATTGTTCCACTACATCAGAAGGTATATAACAAAGGACTTTGCACTCGTTTAGTCATCACTTGAGTTACTGTCTTGAAAATTCCCCCCCCTAATTTCATGGCAGGTGTAGGATTCAGAATCGATGAGATTGTACAGGCATGGAATGATATGTACGATGCGAAAAGGTGGCATATTGGTGTTCCATCATTCCGGTTGAAACCATTGTTCCGTCGCCGCTCTTCAAAGCTCCAGTCTGTCTTGGAGCAAGTTTGAGTTTTCTGTTGATTACTTGATTATGTATTCTTTTGGAGCATTTGACAGGTGCAAGTGCTTCGGTTTTGTTTAATTCATTTTCCGAGATCGGTTTTCGTGTGACTACTAAGATAGGTAAGCTTATCCATCTTCAGCTTGTTGAGATGACCAATTTCCATGATCACCTTAATCTTTGCTTGATGTATTAGTGGTGATTGCAGGTCATTTTTTTCTTGTACATGGTCTGAGGCATTTGGCATGAAAGAAGTTTGAGGATTTATGATTGGGAACTAAACCAAGTTGTGTGATTCTTTTCTTCTTTATCCAAATATTAATCTTGATTTTGGTCAAAAAAAATATATTAATCTTGATTCTGCCTTAGATCCCTTGTTGGGATTGATAATTCGAATTGCAAATTCGAATAAGTATGGATATTTGATTTTGTGGTTTTAAGTATCACGAATTTAAATAATTTGTGAATTCAGATGTTAAAATTGTATATATATAAATAGTCACCCTTCCCGGTCCGTACTACTCATGCAAATATAAATATACGAATCTGATTTCGAACTACAAAAGGAGTATATGTTTTGTTTTTAAGGGATTAGAATCTCAATTGAACGGGAAAACATGCCTTGGTTTTCTTGCCAACATGTTTAGGAGTAAAAATCTAAAAAAATTATGGGCACCAATAGTTATTTTTAAAAAAGTAAGGTAAAAATTGCTTTTTTTATTGCTCGTGATTTTTACATTATATTTTTATACAATCGTGATTTTTATGAAAAAAATTGCCAGATATAAATTATGTTACTTTAAAATCAATTTTATATAAAATCAATTCTATAAAATTACGATGATTTAAAATTAATTTTACCACGATAAAACCAAGTACATCCGACTTACCGGTAATCTTTGTTTTTTTTCCTCTAATAAAAAAGAAGGGATAAATATCACATAGCCTTTAAATTTTATTTTCTTTCCATTTGGTCCCTAGATTTTTTCTACATTATTCTTTAGACTTACAGTTTTCTCATTTTTTTAAAAAAATTGTTTGATAACATGAGACTTTAAGAATGTATGTGGTACATTTAAGTTTAGGTATTAATGTAAAGGCTTAAATGAAAAATAAGTGGCTAAAGTATATATATATATATATATATATTTTGAACTTTAGATGACTAAAATATTTTTTGCTAAAAATAAGTGTCTAAATTTATACTGTTGTAATTTAGGTGTCTCAGTTTACACCGCTGTAATTTTAGGTGCCTAAAATTTATACTGTTGCAATTTTAGGTGTCTGAACGTAAAGGGGTATTAGAAAATTATTAACCAATCAATTCTTAACGTGTGACATGTTTATTTTATTTTTTTAATTAAAAATTTAAAACATTTTAAAAAAAATAATTTTTCAGAAAATCCCAAAAATTGAAATTTTTACAAAATAGTCCTTAAATTCCTAAAATTTCTCATCCAACCCCAAATCGCCACTACTTCCACCGCCAATCGCCGCTCCTGTGCACACCATTTGGTCGTCAGATCTAAGCGGTCATTTTTCCCAACACGACATCACCAGCAACACCGAATGACTTGCCAGTTGAACGTCAATTTTGCGGTCGACATTCGACTGTCACGTCGTGTTGGGAGAAATGACCGTATAGGTCATTTGACCAAAGGGCTCAGGGACAGTGAAAGTGGCGGCGATTTGGGTTCTAGTTTTGGAAATTTTAGGGATTGGGGATATTTTTGTAAAAATTGAAAATTTTGGGATTTTTTATAAAATTGAAAATATGGGGTTTTCTTTAAAAAATTAAAAAAATCAAATTAGTGTCACGTGTCAAGCATTGATTGGTTAATAAATTTTGTTTATACCCCTTGGTCAGACACTTAAAATTGCAACGGTATAAACTTCAAGTACCTATTTTTAACAAAAAAATATTTTAAACACATAAATTCAAAAGAAATATATACTTTAGACACTTATTTTTATTAAAAATTAATGTAAAAGTAAATTCCAGGATCAAATTAAAAAAATTAACAAATTCATGACAAAAAGCTGTTTTTAAACCATTTAATAAAGTCGAGGAAAATCAATAAATCTTGCCTCTTTCGTGTTCAATACCTCGGAAAGAGACAAGCCAAGGGAATCCTACGGTGTCAATTCTAACTGTCATCCATCACTCCAAGACCGACAGTCATTTTATCGCTGACCTCAAGCACTTTAATTTTAACCATATTCTGGATAATAATTTATAATATCTTCAAAACCCTAATTTAAACCCCAAAATGTCAAAAACCTAATTCAGTCTTTCATTGTATCTCTTCAATTGGGGTTCCTTTCTCTAGATTTCTCGCTTCTCCGCCTACGATATGTCGAAGGTTACGCTAGCAGAAAGTCTCTCCACAAACGGTGCCGTTTTCGACAGTTCGCTGGGCTTTGCACTGCAAGCTATGGTTGTCGAGACCGCCATTGTTGCTACAAAGTCTGTCGCTTGGTTGCTCATGATGGTAATATTCTCTTCCCTTCTTTTTCCCCCTTCCAATTTACCTCAAATTTCGAATTTGCATTTTTTTCCAGGTTGGTTTGAGGACTGAGTCTTTGCTTTATTAGGATTTATTACTTTCCTCGAATTTGTTGGTAAATTGAAAAAAAAATCTGTGATAATTTGTTCTTTTTCAATGCTAGAAATTTTGTTACTTTGCCTAACAGCTTGTCTAGAGTATTTTGATTCTCATATTTTATTAGTATAGTAGTATAGTGAGATGTCAAGGAAGAACTTAATTAGGCTTTTTATAGGGGAAAAGACTGTAAAAGGTTCTATAAGTTTGTGAAAGCATTGGTAGAGTTAGAACGGAATTTGAAAGGTACTTGTTTGTTTGTAAGAGTATATTTGTGATTCACGTGACAATGTGTAATTCCATGTTTCGGATTACTGAAGTTGTGTCCTTTTGGTTGGTGATCTGCTTACTTTTACTTGTTGCTCGCAAACTGCACTCGAAAAACTTTGTTTTGCTGCTCAGCATGAGTTGGGTGTTTTTCTCCAGATGGGAACTCTGCCTAATGGAATTGATGTCTTCAATCAAGAGCCTGAAGCATATGCGGGGTTAGTTGCATTAATTGTTTTGCCCAACTCTTTTTTGTTCGTCTTCCGTGGAATGGGGAAAAATGGTGAATCTTCTTTTGTAGGTTTCTGCTTTCTCAGCTTGTCGCGATGGCTAAACCTGGTCCTGAAAACAAGGATGCCAGCGATACCGAGGATGAGGATGAGGATGAGGAGGAGGAGGAGGATGAAGATGAAGCAGCGGATGAGCAAGATGAAGATGCAGGTGGGGAGGAAGATGAATCTGGTGAAGAGGGTGAAGAGGAAGGGGATCCAGAGGATGAACCCGAGGCCAATGGTGATGGTGGCAGTGAAGATGAGGATGAGGATGGGGATGATGACGATGACGATGATGACGATGATGAGGGTGAGGAAGAGGAGGATGAAGAAGAAGATGAGGAGGAGGAAGAGCTTCAGCCACCGGCTAAAAAGCGGAAATGAGCTCGGAACTTCTCTTGTTTTTTTCGTTGCTGAGGTTAGGGGTGTGGTGTAGTGGGAAGTTATGATGGGTGTCTGTCTAAATTAGATTAGAGAAGATTGTGACATTTCTGCAAATCACACTTATTTAATATTTCCTTGTATGCAACTCTGGTGTCATTATATAAGCTCTGCTTCATTCTTGTCATTTGAGGTTCACAAAGTAAATCAATGACTAAACATACCCTTAAAAGAAGGGAATATCTGCAAGTCTTTTACAATAACATAATGTAGCTATGAAGCAATTGCCTTTTCCATCTAATCCTCAAGTGCCCCGGTTACATTTTCTTCCGAAAAAGTTGCAGGTTGTTGGTATCAAGAAGTTATACAGCTTGGCTTGCAGATTAGCAAAGCGGTTATTCCGGTCCTCTCATCAGTGTCTGCAGATTGTTTCATTGTCCCATTCTCTCTGCAATCAAGCATCACGGAATACTAACAGAGGACTCCATTTTAGATGGAGCAAAAGCTTTCCTGATTTAGCACCATCTAATTGAAAACTGTCTTGAACTTCCCCTTCTAAAAGAACCCTGGTGAGTGTCATGATACATCTTCCAATTTTTTCCTGAAGGATTTGTTGTCTTAGCATGGTTAACAAGGCTGGTTAAGCAGAAGAGAGAAAGAGATAAAATGAAAGCAAAGTAAGAATTAACCTTCTTTAAAGTGTCATAGTCCCAGACTTCCAAAATTATCATTTCATGTAATGCATCCTCGATGACAAAGTCGAATGTCTGGTCCCAAACTGGATTCAAGGTCTCATTAGCAACCTGAAAAAAAAAAAGTGAAATAAAGCTCTTTCAGACCTGCTAATTGATCATCTTGCAAAAAAGCCTGCAAATGCTTATAAAGAGGATAGAGAATTACTGGCCAACAGGCAATAACCAAGAATAAAAGCAAACCTAAAACCGATGTGGTTGTGATTGCTTTAATGGGGGCAATATATGATGTATCTCACCCTTGTCACGGCTTTTGTTTCGGATTTTTTCAATGTGATGATGACAAAAGGATCCGCCTTTCCCATAAAATCAACTGCCGGCAAGTCTTCAGCTGCTATAACTGTTACTGATAGTACTCCTCTAACAATAACATCACTTTTCCTTTGACTCATAATCTTGTCAAGGTCAACAGCCTCGGTTTCGGCAGTCGCAGTTTTAAGGGCCTTCTCCAATGATGTCAATGAGAAATCAGGGTTAAATGGGTTCTTAAAGCTGCTTTCTGTGCCAAAAGGACAGTAAAGGAGCTCAAGTTGCACCTATTAGGAAGAAAATCATGGAACTTATCAGTCACTACAAAGTTCAAGTTGTTCTGGATATTGTAAAAGACTGAACTTCATTACAGATGCAAGAAAGAAATGAGTTGAGAAATATGATAAACATATTTTTACCAGGCCCCTGTCTTTAGTATCTTTTTGTACCACCAAATCCTTGACCAGTTTCAACCAGATATCCTTCACTTTACCAGGCTCAAGGTCCTTCAACGCCACGTGTGCACAGCCGATCAGTTCCGGGGCCTGAAGCCCTTCGTCATCGAAGACTCTCACGGTTACGTGTTGAGTGGATGCATCTTCTACAATGAACTCAAAGTGCTCGTTCCAAATTGGATTCAATGTGTTATTCTGAAGAAGAACTATAAGAGTTAAGCATCAATCCTAGAGAAAATTGATAGCATATGCAGAAGAAAGTTAAGTATCTTACAATGGTTTTACTGGTTTTTGTTTTATGCCGAAGTGGACGCACAAATAATTTGGCGAAAGGATCGGATTTCCCCACCATGTCCTTATTTGCTAGGTCCTTGGCTTGAAGAAGCTTCACATCTAATGTTCCAACAGGTTTGAGCTCCAGATCACTGGTAGATGGTATGATGACAGACAAACCAGTCTCATCGATATGAAGAATACATTCATGTGCAGCAAACACTTCAGACATTAAAAAGAGACAGCAAGAACAAATTCAACAACAATGACTTAGCATACCTGTAATCTCCAGGCAATATGGGTATAATTTTCCTAACAGGCCACATTATAGAATCTTCGATTGCATTCCGAATAGTGTCCTGTACTTGCAAAATCGAAAGACCAGTTAGTAAGAACCGTATCTCATCATAATTTAAACTCCCAGTGATTAGAAAACTTATGACAACTTCAATGCAAATAATAATTACTTTAAGTATTGACAGATAACAACCATATTGTCTAGAAACATAAACAATATGCCTTTATATTATACTCACACACACATATACATGCATGTGTGTGTGAAACATGCAAATCCATTTGAATGGAGCATATATGCATTAGAGAAATGCCAAAGATAACACGGAGAAAAGGGTTTCCTCGCACCTCTATAGCATCGGAAATCCCTGGTATTGTTGATATATCACCCCCAACAACTTTAAGTGTAAAATCAAGATCTTTCTGTAGAAAGAAGCATATCATCATGATATCAGTATAATATTCTGTTGCACCATGCAGATAAATTCATATACACGGGTTCTAAGCGATAGTAAATGGATTAGTTACAACATATTTTATGGTTTTGAGCTTGTTGTTTTGAATGATTTGTAATGATAAAAAAGAGTATTGACACTTGCCTTTTCCCTCAAGGAATATGAAACAGCTCCAAAACAAGGAAACTGATCAACAAGTGGCTTGAAGACTAACCTAAAGACCCCGGTGAATCCGAAATTTTTTACCTGGATGAACAAGTTAAAACCAAGAGATGATAAGATAACACCTTCAATGGAGTACACAGAGATGAAAGCTAAGAATACAACAAGCAAGACACATCGAATCATGAACAGAATGCAAATAATAGTTTGATGACAAATCGAAAAACCAAACATCGAGACAAACTGAAAATGTGCTTAGTCTTAATCAACAATAACTGACAGAACTCAGAAGAGTGTTTTCTTTTATCAAGTACATTGAACATAAACAACAAAGAATATTTAGTATGAGCAGCAAGTTTACCTGCACAGGAAGGGAGACCCCCAGTCTAGTGTTGATATTCAGCACAATATTCGGGTTACCATCCCACTTAATCTCCAATTCCACGGTGATTCCCCCGGCACCACTTTCACTCTCGACGATGGAAACACCTAAAGAGTATGAAACAACATATGCAACATCATCAAACCATAGAGGCAATGAATCAAATCCAAAACCATTCTCAATTTCCTCGACATACGGAAACCGATATTGCAATTAAGAAAAAAGAACCTGTAAATTGTGGAGCAATTGTACCAAGGGTCAACTTTCCAAACTTCATAGATGATATGACTGCTGGTGTATATTGTTCTAGAGTTGGCTCAACACTCACTCTTATTAGCTCTGATGCTGCCTATGCCATCGTATAGATGAATCGAGAGAAAGATATAAAACAAATTGCATTCAGAATTTTTAAAACAAAAAAAATGAAAATGAACTTACCTCGTTAACATATGGCCAAATCTTTTTGAGTTGAACATTGAGCCACATTAACTGTATTTATGAAGAAACTGATATCAGTTGACAGATACAGAGATATTTTGATAATATTATGGATCGGATATAATTATAACTCAACTTCTGGCGTTGAGAAAAGACGACCCAAGGTGGATAAAACTCCGGTGGAAGGATTTTTCTCGTGTCTTGCACTGTCATTCTTGCGAATGAAGCAACCGTCTTTGCCTACATAATGTTTCGGTTCAGCCAAACATGAAAAAACTACATTTTAACATCCAAAAACGGAAAGAAAAACAGAATTATTTTCTTCAAATCCAAACTATAGGGAAATCTACGAGCATGAATTCACCAAAAACATAATGTTACGTCGGGAAATACCATATGAGAACGTCGAGAGGATCGAATTTTCTCATATTGAGCGAAAGCAACAACCAATCCGATACCGATGATGAGTCCAACGAACATAGCAGAAAGAAAAGCCATATTCTTTGAGTGTGTGTTTTCATACAATCCCAGATAAATGATATGATGAATGTAGGTGAAATAGATTGGTGCTGGTTAGTTATGGCGGGGAAAGTTTTGGAAGGTGGTATGGTATAGCTTGAGTGATGATTACACAATTACTTGGACATTAATTTATTAATCATATTCTTAGCTGGAATGAAGAAAGTAATTTGTTCTCTTCTTTTCTTTTCTTTTCTTTTCTTTGCTTTTTCTCGTCTATTTGCTTGCTTTTGAATTTCACTTCCTTTTCTGTTGCTATGCTTTTGCAGATCCCCTTAGAACAAATTTTCTTGTGCTTTCTTCAAATTATACGTTAAAAAGTATTGATTCCCCATTCAGTTTCCCCCCTGAAATTATAATTGCTAATAAAGCATCGTATACTTAAATCCTGTGGCGGATGTATAGACGTTTGGAGGGGAGCAATTGCACTCCATTTGGGTGGGGAACTTAATCTAGTGTACCTTTTTTTTTCTTAAAAAATTAATTTAGTGTATGGGAAAAAAAATTAAAATTTATACTCATTTGAAAAAAAAAATTATTTTTGACTCCATTAGTAAATTTTTAGATCCGCTACTATCTAAATCAATCATTACAGCGGATAAAAATTAAATTCAAGCCCTAATTCTAAATTTTAAATCTTAAATCCTTACACCCCACACCCTTAAAAATACACATTACCCTAAATGCCCTAAATGCTAACCGCAAACCCTAACCTTAAACTCTAAATTTTAAATTTAATTTTAGTGTAGGGCATAAATAAAAACATCAAAAAAGGCATGAGATTTCTGTTCCATTACAACACACAAATTGATAATATCAAATGATTAACAATCGGAGTATGTTCAAACAAGACTAAAATATCTATACATAATTCTCACAAGTAGCGAAAACTGAACCAAAGTAAATGAAGATTATTAACTCCATATAGTATTTACATTATAGTTAATAAAAATTATGTCTTAATTTTAAGGTTTATGGATTTAGATTAGAGACTAGAGTTAAGGGTTTAAGTCTAAAGGTTTAGAATTTAGAGTTTAAAATTTAAATTCAAGGTTTAAAGGATACAGTTTAAATTTTAAGATAATATGATGGAGAAAGTTTTAACTTATAAACCCTAAGTTCTATTCCCTAAACTTAAACTTTAGGCCTTAAATTGAATGTCTAAATCCTATAATTAAAACGCTTTTGAACACTTTTAGTTTTCGACACCGGTGACAGAGAGGAAACCTCAAAAGTCTAGATCCTCAACGTTAGCAACACAGCCAACGCATCACCAGCCATTACGATTCAATTAAGATTGTAGGGTAGGCAACAAAAACAAAGAAATAAGATCTACCTTTTTGCTACCACCCTTGGTATCTGATTCTTTGCCTGCTCATTGGGGCAAACAAACTAAAAACATTTGCATTTGCATGGATGGGTAAAACATACTTAGTTTAACCAAAAACCTTTTCCAAAGGCCTGCAATTAACTCTTTTTTATATATAAAAATTGAAGCAAAGAGGCATTTCCAACTGTTAGTTCTATCGGGACGTGGGAAAGGGATTTCTCTCTCTTATTGTTTCTTTCTCCACACAGCTTTGATCCAACAGATCTACCAGTAACAAATACTCGCAGGAAATAAAAGAAAAAGGACATCTCTCTGTCTACTTAAGATGTTAACCAGGGCTCTATGGGGAGTAACTAATACCACTTGTGGTTGTGGGTGGCCCTACAACTCATGCATGGTTAAACCGAGGCCCAATGCCACCGTTCACATGGCCATTGCTGTGTCCATTGGGGACGAGGGAAGGCGGCAGACCAACAGCCATTGGTGGCGGTGGTGTTGTAGGGTATAACCCGTGACTGTGTGGTATGGTATGCGGACTCAGAAGCGGACTGCCAGCTGGACTTCCTTTACGCTGCTGGAGCGTGTGGATCTGCCTCAGCCCTTCCTCGTGAATCCTTGACAATGTTTCCAACTCTTTCATGGACAGAGCTTCCAAACCAGTACCATAGAGCGGAGCATGTCGTGACATTTCTTCTTGAAGTGAGGCTTCAAGGGTGTGGATGTATTGCTGCACGAGAAGAGGCACAAATGAGAAACACAAATCAGTCGAATTAGACTTCGTAAGCTCATAACTTTCCATGCGAGCCCAAAAAGGATGATTCAGATGCAAACTAGACACCTTGTGACAAGTTCAATAATGAATATGAAATAGAAAAGGCAGCATGTACGGTGAGGAAAAAACCTGGCACGCCTGCAACTTTGATTCCATGCCATCAATATATGCTTCACACCTAGCAATCTGCTCTTCCTTTTCCCTCTTTTCACCTTCCGTTTGCCCAACTGTTTGTTTCAATCTGCGAACCTCGTTCTCAAGCGACTGGCGAATTTCTTCTCGAGTTACATTCTCTGTGGCATACCGTTTTAATTCTTCATCAAATCTTTTACAGGCAGCTTCAGCACTCTTCAATCTTTCAGCAAGAGCATTCTTCTCCTTTACTACCCTCTGTCACATAACAAAACTAGTCAGATAAAGAATAAGATAGCAGTCAGCAAAAATTATCACAATAGAAAAGCGGGAACACATTTATCATCGCAAGTACCTTCAACTCATCACATTTCCGAGACTTCAAGTGGGAGAGCTGTGCCTCTGCATCATGAAGACAATCTTGAAGTGCTTTCTTCTCAGCATTGAGTTTTGCTATTTCATCATCCCTCTCTGAGCGGAACCACTCAAGTTGACTCTCAACCTCGCGTATTTGTTCAGAAAGTTCCTTCTTTTCCCGAGCAAAGCGATCCATGTCAGCTTTCATTTCGGACTGTCAATTTAAATAATAGGTTAATTGTAAGAACTTCCTGAATCATAAACCTAATCATTAACCTTTCATAAAATAAAAATAAAAGATAAAAATATAAACCTTATCATTAGTTTAAGACAGGTACCTTGAGTCCGTTATTTGTAGCTTCAGATTCACTTAATTTCTGGGATAAAGCAGATTTTTCCTTGCCCATATTAGAAATTCCAACCTTTGTCTCTTCACGAATGCGGATAATCACATCTTCACTAGCGCATAACTGTTGCCAAAGTGCTGCCCGGCCAACATTTGCAAGCTCAGCAACTTCCCGCATCATGTTGAGAACAGGTTTAACAATTTCTTGCTCCTCAGAAACCAAAGTAACCAAAATATCTAAATCTAAATCTACTTCACGACTATTTTCTGTAGTTCTGGTGGCAAGATCAACTAGTCTCTTCAGCATCCTCACTCGGTAGGACTCATCGACATACCACTTAAATAATATTGTATAAAGCATCTTCACAAAGCCCCTGACCCGAAGGTCTCTAGAGAGAGCCAATGTTTCAGCAAGACCCAGAAGTGAGGTGAAATCGTCCTGTTGAACACTAAGCTGTTCACTGGCCTCTCCCTCTACTACAGCATCCCCATGCTGAAAACTTTCAGCAACATATCTGGCAGTATGATCAAGTCCATGGGCTAGACGCCTTTCCAAAACCATGGCTACCAACTGAGCCACAAAGACTCCTCGAACCACAGCTTTCTCAAATGTTTGAGCAGCTTCAACAGCAAGGCAAGGTATGGATAGCATCTCAACCAGGATATAAATGTCGGAAAAATGCTGGCAATCACAAAAGGCCTGCTCATCCAGCACACTCAATTTTTCAGGAGGAGATCCATTTTCACCAAACAAGAAGAACCCACAGGGCATTGCTGACCAATTTTCAACGAAATCATCATCACAATCAATATCTCTTAGTATGGTCTCAGCAACATCACCCCAACTATTTACAGTTTTACTTAAAAAATCAAGAACACAAGGAGACACCTCTAGGCCCAAGTTCTTTAGCCTAACACGGACAGATCTAACCTACAGAAAAGAAGAGAAGTAGTTATATATGCTTCCCAAAATTATGTTGATATGCTGAATAAAATGATGACAAAAGAAATCAAACCGTACTGCTTCTGGAAGATGTTGGCATTGGGATGCAGCTTTAAAGATGAAATCTATGGCTGCAACCAGAGGTTCATCATTTGAATCAGCCAAGAGTTCAAAAGATTGAAATAAGACACGTTCCCACACTTCACCGTCGCATTCCAGTTGACTCATGGCTCCAAATACCTGAAATAGACAAATCATCATTAACATATTAATGTAAATATATAAAAAAATAGACAAAAAAACATGCGAGGAAACAACACTACATTCAGTTTTTGAGGCAATGTTCAGAAACTCCCTCATTTTCTTAGGGTGCATCCTAGTGACACAACCCATAAATACTACATCAGTAAAGAAATTAAATCATCAACAAAGCCAGTCTTACAGGTATTCGCAAAGCAGGTTCAGCATCTGGCTTTTGAAGTCGATCAAGAAGAGCATAAGCAGCCAATGGGTGCTCTGAATGCTCTACCAATTTAGGCACCAATGTGACTAGGTCAGGTTGTAGATGCTTAGGAGCTTTATCCAATACAAGAGCAATCTTTTGTGCAGAATGGGGCCTACGCCTGGGCTCAGGACAGCCTTGTGGAACAGCTCCATCTAGGGCTCTCAATGAATTGACAATCAAACCTAAAAGCTCCTCAGATTGCTCCGAGCACTTGGTCTGGAAATTCAAACCATTCTAGTCAATAGATGATTAATAATCAAGTGAAGCAAAGTTATTTCCAAATCATACCTTTGAGCAAAGCGAGGAATTCTCCAAAGAACTCCCAGCAGAGGTTTCTGGTGGAGAAGTAAGATGACCAGGAACAGCTTTTCCAGAGATATCATTCATGTCAGAACTTTGTACAGCAGAGGCAGTGCTACCATCATTAACACAAGAATCAACTCTTTCACACATAGGGAATTGAGCAGATTCGGCAGATCCATTCTCCCGTTCGCAATGAAATGTATTAGCAGTTTCGTCACCATCAAAAGGTTTTAAATTTGCATCTGAAGTATCAGCATTAGCATCTCCTTCTGAGGGTTGGCAACATTCAACCATTATCTCCAGGAGCAGATCAATTATTGCTTGCTGCAAAACTTTAACACCCATTAGCAAATTCAACAAACTCGGGGAAGATTCATCAGTCTTTGAAACCTTCTTTCCATCACCACTTCCAGAAAGCTTTGCTGGAAGCAGCAAACGTTTTACTTTGGCTGGGTCATCAAGGTAAACACGAAGTCCAGTCAGAAAACCAGCAATTGCCCCAGCATCCATCAGAAACTTCTCTTGTAAAGTGACCTGCGGTTGCAATGGATTATCTCCATAGGTAAGGTGAAATCCAGCTCGGGAAAGAAGGTTTATAAAGATATCTTCTTCATCTCCACTTATTCCTTCACTGTCTTCAGAAGCAATGAGTTCATCTGGATCAGTAGTTAGAGCATCCTGATCATCCTCAGAAGCCCAAACCTGGCATAGTGGAGAGAGTAAAAAATAAAATGCTGATTAGGAATATACTAAGAAAATAAATCCCATTCCACACTGGAAAGAAAAGATATCATGGGTAAACTTATGGTAGCTTTTACTAGTTCCTTCCAGGTTCAATGAAAGTATTCATGGCATTGCACGGAAGAGAGTGATTCAGAAAACATAAAATAGCAATGCACACAAAATAGTGATTTAGTAGAATCAGGCCAATATTTGGGAAAGAATCAGGTTTATGCAAGCAACATTCAGGGCAAGATATAAACACTTTAGTAGCGGCACTTAATGGAAATATATATCCTTTCTCTACCATAAGTTCTGTGATAAAAAACTGAATACTAACATGTAAATCTGAAAATTTTAAAAAATAAAAATAAAAACTTACAACGTGAATGGTAAACAACACATATATGGAAGAGATCCAAATGTGACTAACCTCGAGGTCTGAAAACTCAAACCAAGGGCAGCAATCCAGTATTTCACAAACAAAAACAACAGCATCACGCACAAGGAACCCTGCATCCGCTTCTAACATATCCGATACCTTCATGAATTGCAAAACAGAATTATTCCATGTCTTTGTACAAATAGAAGATTCTTTCCAGACAGTCTTGGCTGGATTTTTTTGATTCATGATGGCCATTCTATATAACCCAGAAGTTTTTGTCTGGATCACTACCAGCTGACTGATCGCTTTCTAAATATATACATATAGTGTCAAAGGACTCATATACACCTGCATAATGAGAAACAATCAAATAATCAACAGAAACAGTTACACGTTCATATTCAATGGAGAATTGACAGGAAATAATCACCTACCAATTCGAAGCTCACATCCACCAGCTTGAAAAAATTTGCTAAAAATCTTGCGGTTTTCCATTATTTCCTTGAAAGATAAGAAGTTCTCCACCTTCCAAGTGAATATACTTCTATTTCCAATGCTTCCTATCTGGGAAGCAGTATTTGCTGACTCAGTATCCTGACCAGTTAAATCCTGCATTGTTGATGTCTCTTTCAGTATAAGAACCTCAGCAGAAAATACAACAGTATCCTGAACAAGAAATCCAGAATCCTGATCAAAGAGGCTGGTAAGCGTCACAAATTCACGCCAGCCCCAGTCTTTGGCAGCTTTAGAGTAGCGGTTCTGAGATTCTTCTGTAACTGACTTCTCCTCCACCTTTTGATTCATAACTGACAGTCGATGACTCACAAAACAGCTCCAGTCACTAGAAGTATTTCGTGAATCTGTAACCTCAAGAAACACAGAAAGGTGGCATGGTGGCTGAGACTGCCCTGATCCCAATCAAGCCCATAGAAAATTTCAATCAGTTCACGTCCAATATACAATTTACAGACGACCAGACCAAGTCACCTTGCTTCGGATGCAAGAATCATAAGACTAATTGTTAACCAGATTACAAAGGTAAAATATAGTTTTTGTTCCAAAGACACAATAAAATAAGAATTCAAATGATTTTGCATTATCAGATTATATGAGTATAAAAGTGACAAAGAACTGCACTACAAGTATAGACAGCTAGCAAAATCTGTAACAATTTCCTAAAGGAGGCTTAAGCAAGGTGCTATTAAATCCAAAACCATTTCCAAGACACTTATATATTAATTTAGAGACAAAAGACATGGATGATCGAGCTAATCCATTACCCATGGGATTCAAAACAAAAAAAAAATTTGTAGGCTGACAGCTACCATAAGCAAGCAACCACCGTACACTCAATCCAATAAATAGGGACAAAATGGAAAGGCATATAACTTCCTGAAACTTGAAAAACCATGCTCGCTTGCTCAGGTCGTTACTAAAGAATTGTGATTATTATTACATACCTCGAGGATAAACAATGAGACGGCAATCCCAATTTCCAATCTGAAATCTTCTGCTCTTGATGCAAAGACCTGTTATCTTCCTTTTCTTCAGAAGATCTTTCAACCTTGTAAAATTCTCAATCCTCCAAGTAAATTTCCCCATATGCCCATCAGACTTCCTTGCACTACTCCCACTCCTCCCAGCAATCAACCCACCATTCTTGGAGAAACTACTGAACTCCTTGATCACATGAAAGGAAGTGCTAAATACTGCAGTATCATCCACCAAAAACCCTGCCTCCAACCCAACAAAATCTGGCATCTTCATGTAGTCATTCCACCCCAAGCTTGTATTATCCCCGCTCTTATTGTCACCGGCAAACCTCCCATATGAGTCTCTATGCATATGATTTGACCCTGGTTTCTGATTCAGCACTGACATTCTAAACAAACACCAACAACTCCTATCGGAAGCAATCGTTTTCTCAGTATCCTTGCTCTCCAAACACATAGACAAATAGTCCTGCCCGTTAACTGAGCTTTGATACACACTAATCCTCAGATTACACTCCCCAGCAGGGAAAACCGGGCTCATTATCTTCTGTGTCTTAATCATTTCCTTAAACAAACTAAAGTTACGCACTCTCCAAGTGAATTTACCACTCAAAACATCGGAAACGGGACTGGAAACAACCGATGACGATATCATAGAGGACAATGAGGATTGAACATCGTTAGTATCACGCGTGAAATTAACGGTTTCATTCAAGATTAAGATATCGGCGGTGATTAAAACGGCGTCGTTGTTGGAAAGGTAACCTAATTTGGAATCGAAAACAGTAGAAGAGGGAGTGAAATCGCACCGACCGTGAGATTTCTTCTTGCTAGAAAACCGATGCCATGAATCGCGATGAATTGTCTTGGACTCGTCCGATAGGTTAACGATGGCTAATCGGTAGCTAGCGAAGCAGTCCCATTTCGACGACGACGTACCCCGCGGATCCATGATTTGGAGATAAACCGATATGTATCCCGGCAGAGCCTGGGAGTCCCCTTTCGGATACACCAATAAACGGCAATCGTAACCGCCTACCTCGAAGTACCTACTCCACAGTGCCCTAGCTTTTACTCTCGGGAAATTATGAACCGTCCATCTACAAACGGCCGAGTATTCCCCTCGCCGATCGACGGTTAAAGTTTCCTGGGCCCCACCGCTACCGTCTCTTAACCCTAATCCAGCTAAGTCGTCCGCCGCCGATATCGATGACAAGGATTTGCTGTTGTTATTGTTATAATCGGATACCGACGCTGAGGTGGCGGGTTGTGATTGGTCAGGTAAGCTCGACGATGAGGAGACTGCCTCAGGCGTGCTCTGCTTCATTGATCCTTTTTCACTTTTTTTTTTGGCTTAGAAATTCTCTGGTTTTATACCTTTCAAGCCATGGTTTTAGCCCCCCCCTGTTTTCCTTCTCTGCTTTATATAAAGGAAAAAAGAGGCGTGAGCTTTGTTTGTATTGTATCTGGTATTTCGAAGGTAAGAGAGGGGTGCACCGTATTTTATCCTGCTCCTCGCTGTACCCTTGATCTTCCATGTACGCTGCGTTTTAGTGATTATCTAGTAGGGCCGGACATTAAGTCAAAAAAAATTAGAGTTATTGAAGTTACAAGTCATATTTTATTATTTAAATTTTGTGTGTAATTTTTTTAAATCTAGTTAACTTTATAAATTTGAATCAAGTCGAATTGAATTTTTAAGTTTTTGTATAAATTTAATTATAATTATTTATAATATTATAATACATTTTGATTCTAATTTTAACGATTTTCTATATTCATATGCGATATAGATATATATTTCTTCATATTTTATATGTGATATGCATAATATATTATGTAGAATTGACTCAACTCGAATTTAAAAACCGATCAACCAATTACTAAAAATTTTAAGTTATTCGAGTTTTTATTTTATAACTCAAATTTTATTTAAAAAATTTTAATGATGAGTTAAATTTATGAAATTATCAGTCGAGTAAAAACGAGTTCGATTTTTTTAACATGGAGTCTAATAATTTAATTTTTCAAGTCCCACCAATTATCCAGTGCGGTGCAGCTGAAGAGGATTTTCGTAGGTCTATGGGCCCACAAAGAATTGGGATGATTTTAGTCCATTGGGAAACGTGTCATTATTTCCAGAACTTTCGGGACCCATCCTCCTCATTATCTTCTGTGTGTTTTTTTTTTTTGTAATGGACGGCTAAGATATAAAGTATAAACATACAGAGTATATATGGTAAGGGAAGGATACTTTGATTAATTAAATTAGATATCAACGGAAAGCATATTATCTTTTGACTCGCTTGGCCCATATATTTAGTGACCATTAAAAATAGGGTACGAAGTAGTACACTTTTAGGCATAGAACGGATGCAACTTTTGTTATAATTTTTTTTAATAAAAGCAGTTAGTTTTATTAAACTAAAAATACTTAAAATTATAATAAGAGTTTAGATTTATTATCGTAAACTAAATATATATTTTAGACATTTTTAAAAAATTAGCCACTTTAAGTCATACAAGGATCATACATGAAAAATGTTAAAAACTCATTCAAAAGGCTCGAACGAAAAATAAACACGAACAAATCTGATTGTATCGGCAAACAAACCACAAAAAAGAATTTAGCTATTAAAGACCATTGAAAGCCGCAAATCAGAGCCGAATGTCGTGAAAAACTATCAACGAGCGCAAATCACTTATCCAAATTGAATCCAAGGATCTAAAGCATAGAAGATCAGCAGGATTACAAATAAGCACCATATTGATTAGTTGTGACGTTGTCAAATCTAACCCGAAGAAAAATATAAAATAATAGGACAACCAAATGACCGAGGAAGAAGAAAAATTATGTCAAAAGACATAGATAAACGTATCACAAAATAAGAAAAAAGCATGCTACAAAAGTAAATTATTTTATTAAAAAACAAAAAAATAGACCTGACGATCGGCAACCAACATTAAAATTAGTGTCGTTGCCGGCTAAATAAAATAAAAAGATAAAATTTGTGGCACTTGATAGATGAAGAGGGTTGTTAGAAAAAAAAAAGAACGGCTAGGGTTTTCCAAATCGATTATTTTGTTACAAACCTCTAACTACCCTTTTACATTCATAATATATAACATCAAACTATATACAAATGAATAATTTATTTCATTAATCATGCGTAACATTTTAAGTTTTACACTAAGTAGATAAATATTATTGATTGAGGTTAATTAAAGGCTTAATAGGTAAATAGGTGTCTAAACTATGCTCATTTTTTTAGTTAGGTGTCCAAACTATTTTTTGGACTAAATATGTGCCTAACGTTTCATTTTGCGACTCATTTAAGGTTTTTCATTAATTCTCACCGTTAAAGGACATGTATCATCTCCTAAAAATTCTAAAATTATATTAAAAATAAATAAAATTAATAAAACAAAATAAAAATATATCCTAAAATTTTCAAATATTCCTAAAATAGTCCCTAAATCCCTAAACCCCTAAATCCGACCACTCCCGCCGGCGTTGGCCGCCTTGCCAGCGACGGAATGAAGCGCCCTCCCCTCACCGAACAATTCACACGTCGTTCGTCGTCCGTCATGCCGTCGTTCGTCACGAATCGTTCGAAGGACCTATTCGACAACTTTTGTGTTTCGCACGACGTCGGTCGATTTTTGGCGACGGGGTGATGAGAGAAATGGTCGTGATGGTCCGACGACCGATGTGGTGAGCAGTGGCATAATGGGCCCAAATCAGGATTTAGGTTTTGGGGAGTTAAAAAATTTTGAATTTGGGGTTGTTTTGTGAAATCTGGAAAACTTAGAGATTTTCTAAAAATCAAGTAATTTTATTTATTTTTAACATAATTTTAGAATTTTTAAGAAATGACATGTGTCCTTTAACGGTGGGAATTAAGAGAGAACCTTAAATAAGTCACAAAATGAAACGTTAGGCACTTATTTGTCCCAAAAATAGTTTGGACATTTCAAAAAAATTGCATAGTTTGCGCACCTATTTGACGGTTAAGCCTTAATTAAATCACAAGTGTTTAACATAACCTAGTGTATTTAAGCCTTCAATAGACACCTGTTTCGAATTTAACGTTCGAAAAACTCATCATTTTAAAAATACTATTTTCTTCTGTGCAACACAAGTGAGTATATAATACCCTAAAAACTGGTCTAGTCATAATTGGGTTCCGGCGATCGGAAACCCTACACCGTAAAGGTCTAAATATTGTATTGACTTTGACCGTATGGTCAATCGCATTGATACTGGACTCTAATTGAGTCGATTTATCATTTGGGGACCTTATTGAATCTATTGAAAGTTATATAATAACTAAATTGAGAAAATTACGAGTTTGATGGTCTAAGTATAAAGCATAGAAAGCTGAGGGACTAACCTTGCGATTAGCCCCTCCCCATGATTAATCATCCCATACGTGTGATAATCTGATGAGATTCCTTCATTTCAAGGAAAACTCTCGGTCACTAAAGGCTATTGGAAAAGGATTGGAAAACTTACTCGAATTTTGTAAGCACTTTGGTTGCCATCTTCTTCCCTAAACTCCTAAATAAGCACCTCCATTGCTAAGCTTTTCAAAGCTTAAGTTTGTTCGAATTGTTGGTCTCATAGTATAGATATCTGTTGGGTAAGATGAATTTCTCAAACAATTAATTGAATCCATGGATATATTGAGTTTAATTTCAAGTTGTAATTATGGAGCCTTTAGGCTAAATTCAAGATTTTAGAACCTTAATCCATGGAAATCCTATAGTTGATAGCTATTTTGAATTTGATTATCAATTTCGATATTGTTGTATCGATTCTAACAATTTCTATTGATTTTACCTAGATCAAGAATTGGAGAAAAATCATCCATCATCTCCATCAAAAGTTAGGAACAAAGAAATCACAGTCCGAGAGTTGTAGGAGCATCGGAATTGAGGTGAGTGTAGTCGAAGTCTCGAAATTAGGCTAGGGGCCTTTTTCCGATTCCATTGATATTGAATAATGTATAGTTAATATCGTGTCTAAGGTAACCACATTGAATCTCGTAAGAGATTTACATTGGTAAATATTGGTAAGTCACCGCATCGAACTATTGTCCATTGGAATATTGTTATTGTCATAATTATCATTGAAGCATTGAAATAATGAACATTGAGCATTGATCATCAATGTTGTCATTGAAATGGCCATTGTTATAGGTATTGCTATTGTCACTGTTATTGATTATTGGTATTGATATAGGCATCAAAGCATTGATATTGATATTGAAACATCGATCATTGATATTGACATTGAGATATTGATTATTGACATTGCTATTGGAATATTGAACATTGATATTGTTACCGAACTTTGGATTCGAAAGGACATTGGATATAATTGGCATGCCATAGAATTCATGAGCTCATTGGTACGGGTCGACTACGGTCCTTGGCTACGACCTTTATTGTAGTGAGGCGGAAGGATGTTTGTGATATTGGTTATTTGACGAGGCAGATGGACTAGACCATTCATTGATTTGGCGAGGCGTAGGAATTCACGTATCCACTATCTTGATTCGATCCAAGGGTTAATATTGAAACATGATATAATTGATATTGAACATGAAACATAACATTGATATTGTTAAAGCATGAGTTGATATTCATTCTATTGTAATTGACATTGTTTGTGACTACCTCACTGTGCAAAGTATGCCTAATGCATATCTTCTCATGCATTTCAGGTTAAGGAAGCTTTTGGTTCAAGATCGGAGCTTGTTGGAAGTTCTAACAAGTCACTACAAGGCTAAAGTAATATATATTGCCCCTATAAACTCTTAGAATGGTGGCAAAGTAGCTAGAATAATCACTTTTAGTCCTTTTGATGTGTGTACATAGTTTGTGGCATATATAAGCCTTAAGAGCCTTAAATGATCTTTTTAGGTTTGACTAAAAGTGGCATAATTAGCATAATTGGCCTAAAAAGATGGAAATGCAGTAAATAAATTATTTTTGACATGAAATTTGACATGCTAGTAGTTTATCATGTTATAAACTTGCTGGCAGAGTTTCATTAAATTTGAACATTGTTTGATAGGTTAAATTTGATAAAAACTAGACAAAATCTGTCATTACAGTGTATAGCGTCTCGATACGAGTGATGACGTATTGGTACGGGTATGCATAATTAGACATAGTCAATATCAGTCAACCGATACGTCAAAGGGGCGTATCGATACGAAAAGTCGACATTGTAAAAATTGTATCGATACGGGTAAAGGGCATACCGAAACAGGTAAACACGTATCGATACGTCTGGAGCCGTATCGATACGAGTTTGAATCACTGAAATTTGATAATTTATAAAAGGTGCATCGCGTATCGATACGGATAGGCATAGTATCGATACGGGTTTATTGACTCTTAACCATTTTAACGGTCATGACACATGCGTATCGGTACGGTCTCTCAAGTACCGATACCAATATAGGTAAATCAATTATAAGTCATTAGAATGAGTTTGAAGTTTTGCATATTGGTTACTGATTGATAGTTGGCCTAATTGAATGAGTAAATGGACTCTAATTGGCATGAAAATTTGTATGAACATTGCTTATAGGTTGAATTTCATCATGGTAAGGTAAATTTCAGTAAAGAGTCTCTAAAATACTGAATTTACATATTAGCATTTAAAACTTGTAAAAGTTTAAAATTGGTCCCAAATTGATAAACATAGTTTCATATGAGGATACTGAACTCATCGAATTTATCGTGTTGTTACTACATTGTTTGTAAAGCATAATATCGTTAGTTTATCGATCATTGTTTGCAAATCATTGCACCAGTTATCGTTTTATCTATCGGTAACATACTCCGACTCGGTTTTCAACCAGGCCGGGATGGGGGTGTTATAGGGTAGGTCTACGGTGCGACATAGTCGTGGTACGGTTACGGTGCGGCACCAACTGAAAATGTTACAAAATGCGGAACACGAAACTGAAAATTTTATACTTAGAGATTTAGAGACAAGTTTCGATACTTACATAAACCTAAAATGTTACACTTTGATATCATTTTAGGTTAATGTCTCGCGACAGTATCGATACTTAGAGACAAGTTTCGATACTTACAGAAACCTAAAATGTTATCAAAAGCGATAATTATCGATACTCGAAGCTAAGATACATAACCACCAACATAAAATGTTATCGGAAAGTGTAACATTTTTAGTTCCATATTTTGTGTCTTGTAATATTTTCGGTTTGTGCCGCACAATAGCCGCACCACACTGTGCCTTACGTTAGACAAGCCCAACACGAGTTAATGTGAATAGGCCAATGACAACATAAAAAGTCAAAATTGAAGGAAATGGGCCGAAAATAATGCCTTCAACAGAATTTCTTAAGCAGCTACAAAGGCTGTATTGAGAAGATAAGCTTCTTGTCATCAATGAAAGAGATATGAATGGAGACTTTTCACAAATAATTTATGAGAAAATATTTCATGCACGGGCTTTCGCCTGACGAAAGTTGTACCTCTTTCACGTTGAATAAACAAAGATGGCAATACATCTTGCCGCAGACGAAGTCAAAACAGAAAGATCCCATGTATGCTACACCTCAAGCAGAGATTAAAGACCACACAAACGAAAGAAAATGGGGCATGGGCGCGTGGAAGTTGTTCGAATCTCTTGACATCATTTTAGACATGAAGGTAGCGTAATACCATCACAAAGAAAAGCCATCACAACATAGACGAATTATCAGAGAAACCCTGCAATGTGCAAAGCAAGTGAGTAAATTTCACTTCAAAACTTGATGCAGTGCATGTAAATATACAAAAACAAAGGGGGATAAAGTTCAGAAAGCGTACATAAGCTTCACATTTCTCCACCATACTGTGTTTCTAAAACGGCGAGTTCGCTTTCTGAAGTGAAAGGTATTCCCTTGCATATTAGCAGTTTTGTCGACCAGCAGTTCTAAGCGATCACTTCTCTCCAAGACTGTCAATGTTCTCTATCATAACTTTTCGAATCTATTAGAGTACAATTAGCACATTAGACCAGTGTTCAGAAAAGATAAAATGATGAGTTGGAATGAGCTTAGAACAAAAATGCCATAATCCAGCCATTCAAGTACAATTACATGAATGGTTCCCCTCGAATATAAATGGTTAAATGAAATCCATATCCTATGTGATCTGAACAGCAAATTAGTTCATCTTTAAAGAAGGTACAAGCTTGTGCTTATGCATTGAAAACCTACCTGATTCATTTCACCTTTCAAACAATTTATCCTATCAGCATTGTGTAGCGATGTTCCCTTTTAATTTTCATCGCTAAAAATAAAAGCGATTGTTTTTTCGAAGGATTTTTGAAAGGTGTTTGTGACTCTTTTGGATATAAAATATTTATTCCGTGGGGTTTTTAAAAGAAACCGTATTAAAAAATGGAGTCGCCACCGGCCACTTAGGTAGGCCGGACACCATAAAACCAGAGATTCAAAAGATTGAGTTCGGGAGTCGGTTACGGATGGGGAAGGATTAGCACCCCCACACCGCACAAAAATTGGTACTTTAATAATTACCGCTTTATTAATATTGGATTTTCCGGATTAGAGTGACGATTATTTTAAAATTCGGTCATAATTGCGAATTAATTTTAAAGGCCCCGTTATCCGAGAATAAACGCCCAACCACTATCACTACGCCGACATCGCCCCGTTTATTTCGGATAAAAGGGCACCGCATTGACAATTTATATATCATATGCAATCTTAGTGGCAAAAATATAAAACATGGCAAAATATTTAAATACAATAAATATTGACATAATGTAATACTAATCTAACATAAAATGCTAAACTAAAACATACATATATACATATTAATCTAACTAATAAATAAAAACATATCTAGCATAAACAAAATACTAATATTCATAAATATTAATCTAACACATAAATAAAAACAAACTCAACATAAATAAAATACTATTCTAAAACATACATAAATAAATATTAATCTAACTCATGAATAAAAACATATCTAACATAATAAAATATTAATATACAACACAAATTTAAAACATATTAAATATTAATCTAAAACATAAATATACAAAATAAAAAATAAGACTAAAATTTTAAGATAACGATACTTCATTAAATTATAAAAATTACAAACACTAATAAAAAGGGAAGAAAATATACCTAACTAGGAGCTCGAACGAGCGAACTCCGCCGAGATCTACCGCGACCCCTCCAAAATTTAACTAGATCGGACCTAAAATAGGACCCGATCGAATGTTGATCGAACCAATCGGGGTTGAGGGCACGCTTCAACCCCCGCCAGCCTTGCGGCCGCCATGCCCCTATGAATTGATGGCAATTTGAATTGCCAATTTCTCTTCAATTTTGGGCGTGTCTTGCAATTCAATTGGGGTGCCTATTTATAGGCAATTGAGATGGATTGGTGGGTGACGTGGGAGCACCCGCTCCACGCAAATTCCCCTCTTTTTTTTTGATTTGATTTTTTTTAATTATTATTATTATTATTATTATTTTGCCTTTTATATATATATAATTTTACTATTATAATAACACTAAAACCCGGTCAAAAATGAGTGATTACAGTTGCCCCTCTTTGCTTGTTCTTGTGAAACGAGGACAAAGCAAAGATCAAAAGCACTCATTTTATCAGACTTCCCGGTTTTAGTAGCCTTGGAAAACGAATTCTTTTGGACATCTCCGCTCTTCCTTGGCTGAATCTTGGGCTCGTAAGTTCTTCCTATATGGAGCTTCGTCACCTTCCGATCTTGGAGTTTTATCGGACTTCCTGTTTGGTTTGTAGCCTTGGAAAAGCGAATTTTTTGGACATCTCCGCTCTTCCTTGGCTGAATCTTCAGGCTCGTAAGTTCTTCCTATATAGAGCTTCGTCACCTTCCGACCTTGGAGCTACACTGTGCTCTTTTCGACTACGTAACCCTTCGCTCTCATTGTAGCTTTGGAAAACGAATTCTTTTGGACATTTCCGCTCTTCCTTGGCGAATCTTCGGGCTCGTAAGTTCTTCCTATATAGAACTTCGTCACCTTCCGATCTTGGAGCTACAGGCTCTTTCGAAATTGAACCCTTCGCTCCGATTTTTATCGGACTTCGCTGTTTGTAGCTTTGGAAAACGAATTCTTTTGGACATTTCCGCTCTTCCTGGTCGAATCTTCTTGGCTCGTAAGTTCTTCCTATAGAACTTCGTCACCTTCCGATCTTGGAGCTACAGTGCTCTTTCGACATTGAACCCTTCGCTCGATTTTTAGCTTTGAAAAACGAATTCTTTTGGACATTTCCGCTCTTCCTTGGTCGAATCTTCGGCTCGTAAGTTCTTCCTATATAGAACTTCGTCACCTTCCGATCTTGGAGCTACGGGCTCTTTCGACATTGAACCCTTCGCTCTGATTTTTAGTTTTGGAAAAACAAATTCTTTTGGACATTTCCGCTCTTTCTTGGCGAATCTTGGGCTCGTAAGTTCTTCCTATATAGAACTTCGTCACCTTCCGATCTTGAGCTCACTGTGCTCTTTCGACATTGAACCCTTCGCTCGATTTTTAGCTTTGGAAAACGAATTCTTTTGGACATTTCCGCTCTTCCTTGGCGAATCTTCGGCTCGTAAGTTCTTCCTATATAGAACTTCGTCACCTTCCGATCTTGGAGCTACAGGCTCTTTCGACATTGAACCCTTCGCTCGATTTTTAGCTTTGGAAAAACGAATTCTTTTGGACATTTCCGCTCTTCCTTGGCGAATCTTCAGGCTCGTAAGTTCTTCCTATATAGAACTTCGTCACCTTCCGATCTTGGAGCTACAGTGCTGCTCTTTCGACATTGAACCCTTCGCTCTCGATTTTTAGCTTTGGAAAAACGAATTCTTTTGGACATTTCCGCTCTTCCTTGGCGAATCTTCAGGCTCGTAAGTTCTTCCTATATAGAACTCTTGACGTCAAGTCTCGTAGCTTGAGTTCTTTTTCGATACGTAACCCTTCACCCTAAGACAATGAAGCTGAGTCTTTCCTATATAAGACTCTTTGCTTTTGACACAACAGAGTTTCCTATATAACCCCGTGTCATAGGTGAATTGCTTTGACCGAGAGTTCTTCCAATATAGAATCTGCGAGTCTTCACCTTGGAGCCATCAGTTCCTCCTATATAGAACTTTTTGGCGTCTGAAATCAGAGCTGAGGTTCTTTTCGACACGTAACCCTTCGCCCTAAGACAATGAAGCTCGGAGTCTTTCCTATATAAGACTCTTTGCTCTTGACACAACAACAGTTTCCTATATAACCTGTGTCATAGGTGAATTGCTTTGACCGAGAGTTCTTCCTATATAGAATCGCGAGTCTTCACCTTGGAGCTTTCAGTCCTTCCTATATAGAACTTTCAGCTTCAAGCCTTGGAGAGGTAGATTCTTCCTATATAGAAACTCTCTAGAGCTTGAAAACATGTGTCTTTTGTATGTAAAACATTGTCTTCTCATTTGGGATTTACCGTGATGGTCTTCGATGTCTCTTTGGATCTGCAGATACACATGCGAGATGAAAACAAAAATGCTATGACAAATGAATTGACATGCTCCTAATCCTAGTGATGTCGACTATTCATGATGTATGAGATTCAATATCTTGGTGGGCTTGTTTTGGTCCTTATTTGACGTTCACTTTCTCCTTCTTACGGGCATCGATACCCGCTTCACTGCCAAGTTCAACCATCTCGACCTTTCTTTTTTCCTCCAATTATGATTTGGAATTTTAAAGCGCCTTTCGGGTTTTCACTTTAAAGAGATTTTTTTTCTGAGATAGTATTTCTTGACGGCATCAGAATTTACGGGATTTTTCAGCTCGTCCCCGTCCATTTCTGTTAGGATCAGGGCTCCTCCTGAGAAGGCATTTTTTATGACGTATGGTCCTTCCCAGTTGGACATCCATTTTCCTCGAGAATCTTTCTGGATAGGGAGGATTCTTTTGAGTACCAGATCCCCTTCTTTGAATTCTCTTGGGCGCACCTTTTTGTTGTAAGCCTGCACCATCCACTTTTGGTACATCTGACCATGACAAATGGCTTTTAGTCTTTTTTTGTCAATGAGATTTAGTTGGTCGAGTCTGGCCTGTACCCATTCAGCTTCTTCCAATTTTACTTCGTTTAAGACCCGGAGGGACGGAATCTCTACCTCAATTGGGAGTACTGCTTTGGTACCATACACCAAGGAGTAAGGCGTTGCCCCCGTTGATGTGCGGATGGACGTTCTATAGGCGAAAAGGGCAAAAGGCAACTTCTCGTGCCAATCCTTGTAGGTATCCGTAGTCTTCGCTATGATCTTCTTTATATTTTTGTTTTCGCTTCCATCGCTTCTATTCATTTTAGGACGATAGATGTGGAATTATGGTGTGTTATTTTGAATTGAGTGCACACGTCATTTATCATTTTGTTGTTCGGATTGGAAGCATTATCGGTGATGATCCTCTCTCGCAATCCGTATCGACAAATAATTTCCTCTTTAAGAACTTACAAAACTGTAGTCCTGGTGATATTGGCGTAAGACGCTGCCTCTACCCATTTGGTGAAGTAGTCTATGGCGACCAAAATGAAACGGTGCCCATTGAGGAGCCGGATGGATTCGCCCGATAACGCCCATGCCCCATGTTGCGAAAGGCCACGGAGAATTCATGGTGTGTAGAGGTGATGGGGGTGCATGAATCTTGTCAGCGTAAATTTGGCATTTGTGACATTTCCTGGCGTAATCGATGCAATCTCCCTCCATGGTCAACCGAAATAACCGTACCTCATAATTTTTCGGGCTATAGACAGCCCGTTGGCGTGCGTTCCACAGATCCCGTCATGTACTTCAGCTAAGATTTCCTTCGCCTCCCGGGCATCCACACATCTCAGCAATGTTTGATCATGACTTTTCCTATATAGGATTTCCCCATCTAGGATATATTTTGTTGCCATTTTTCTGAGTGCTTTTCTGTCATTGTCGTTTGCCCCTTCTGGATACTTTTGAAGCTTGACATATTGCAGGATGTCATAGTACCATGGATTTCCGTCAATCTCTTCCTGTATATTACAACAATGAGCAGGTTTTTCAAACGTCTGCATCTTAATGGGCTTCATTTCTGCCCTGGTGTTTGTTTTAAACATGGACGCCAAGGTTGCCAATGCATCTGTCATCTGATTTTCTTCTCGGGGTAGGTAATTGAAGCTGACCTTTTCGAACTCTTTGACGAGCTCTTGGATCCATTCGTGATATTTGACCAACTTCGGGTCTCTGGTTTCCCACTCCCCGCGCAATTGGTAAATGACTAGGGACGAATCTCCGAACACTCGAAGTTCCTTAACCTTTCTCTCGATGGCTGAGTTTAGTCCCATGATGCAAGCTTCGTATTCAGCTATATTGTTTGTGCGGAAGAATTCCAATCTGCTGGTGAAAGGGTAATAGACGTCCTTAGGTGAAATTAGCACCGCCCTATCCCATGTCCGAGGGCGTTGGAGGCTCCATCAAGTAAAGTTTCCATGACTTATCATTTGAAATCTCTTCTTGGTTGTAATGCACATCAAGTCTTAAATGCTGGGAAATCGAAGTTCAATGTCTCATAGTCATCCGAAGCACGACTAGCCAGAAATCCGCTACGGCGCGCCCTTTACTGACTTTCGATTAACATATACGATGTCGAATTCGGATAAGAGCATCCGCCATCGGGCCATCCTTCCTGTTAGCGCCGGGCCCCATTAGGAACTTTAATGGGTCTAGCTTGGATATCAACCGGTAGTATGGTACAACATGTACTGTTTGAGCCGCTTGGTAGCCCAAACTAGAGCACAACACAGAACACGTGACTTGGGCGGGTACCGTGTTTCGCAATCATTGAATTTCCGCTTAGGTAGTAGATGGCCTGCTCCTTCTTTCTTGACTCATCGTGTTGCCCCAGGACACATCCATTGAATTCTCGAAGACTGTTTAGTGGTCGACCAGGCACTGGTGCGACTAAAATTGGAGCATTTGTCAGGTACTTTTTGTGCGAAAGGCTTTCTTGTCTTTAGAGTTATCACCCGCCATCATAAATGATCATCTGGTTCTTATATTATTCTTATATGAACCCTTGTCATCTTCTTGGCTTGGCGTTGCCCCATTCAACCACGGGCTCCACTGCTTTGAATTTTCTGGCCTATCATATAGAGCCTTGATCTATTTCTAGTCACCAGGGTGGGCCAAGATGCTTCCATCCCTTAAGCTCTTCCTTGATCTTCTCGTAGCATTTCGACGGGAACTAACTCTCGGTCCCTATGCTTTAAATCTCATCATCATTCATTTTTAAAGTAAAGTAAAAGGTAATTTACTTGTGTATATTTCAAAAAAATAATGATTGTTTGAAAAAAGATAATGATCATTTCGAAAATCACAACTTGGACATTTTGAAAACATTGTTTGGAAGAAATGGTAAACATCATAACTTTGGGAGAAAATGTCAAACCTTTTTAAAACATGTTTGCCCCGAAATATCAAACACCATACAAGATCTGTTTCAAGTTGCCGAGACCAACTCTAATGAAGCGCATATTTAGAAGATCTTGACCATTGTGGAGATATATGCCAATGTATAGTTTCTTACGGTCTAAAAGGCTTTTGAGAGGAACAACCCTACCTAGTTTCTACCCCGTTTAAGGTGGCTCTCTTAATCTCACTATCTCACCATGCCCCATCCTTCCCTCATTTGGGTGTCGATCAAGCACTTCAAGTTTGACGTTCCTTGAAGAAAAGTTAACCCTTATAGGCGGAATGAAATCTGAAGACATTCTCATTCAACTTGGATATCTATGGATGACCAGAATGGTCTTTGGGGCTTGTAATGTAGGCCTTTGGTTTATGGTTAAGTGAAACAGTATTTTTGTACTTGTGTAACTTGGATATGCCCATTGTTCTTTCTATTTTTTGGATCACTCTAGACTGCCCGTTTTTGGGTTTTCACCCTAGAGTTCATTTCTTTTCTTTTTATTATATCTTTGCCTTGCATTCTGGCTATATACTGATGTTCATTTTCTGTTCAAGAATGTTTGATCCTTCAAAACTCCTCGGAACTGAGATTTCTTGAAGGACTACGATTACATTTATGGGAATTCTTGTGATTGGCACGCCAAGATGAAATGTTATTCTTTCTTTTTTTCTTTTCTCAATTTTTTCTTTTTCACTTTTTCTCTTGGATCGCTCTAGACTGCCCATTTTTGGGTTTTCACCCTAGAGGTCACTTCCTTCTTTTGTACCTTCAGATCAATGTATTTTGGCTGGATATTGATGCCAACAGGCTCAGGTAGACTACTCTTTTTCTTCATTTTCAGGATCACTCTAGACTGCCCATTTTTTTGGTTTTCCCAGAGGTCATTCCTTTTTCAAAATTGGCGATCTTCAGGCCGACTTGTCTTGACTTGGCTTCAATTCGAGCTTCTATACTAATTTTCAAAACTGATGTTTACTTGAAATGTGGATTTTTTCTGTCTCTTGCTCATAGTTGAAGTCTCGTTCTTGTATTGTTTGATCTGTGTGTGAAGCATAGATGTATTCTTTCTTTCTTTCTTTTTTTCTTTTTTTTAGACTGCTCACTCTGGGTTTTTAGCATTGAATCTCTTTCTTCTTATTCGAGTCTATGAATGTATCCTCAAATCAACACGGATCTATATTGGTATTGATGCGATCTTCCGCTCGGAGTTAATTGCCTCTCTATAGCTCTTCTGATATTTACTCGATCTGGATTGCTTCAGCCTTCTGATTACCATTTATCTTCTTTTGGTTTTTCATTTGGACATATCCATGTTTTCAGCCACTTTTTCTCGATGATTTTTCGATCTTCGTACCCAATCTGTATGGTCTCATCTGTGTCTTCTTGTAAAGTAAAAGAACACCATTCGTTGACATATTCACAAATGTCCTGAGAATGCCTTCAGGGGGTAGAGGTTTAGGGTCAACTTTCGCTTCAAGGATCTTAAACGACAAGTGCCTGAGAAGATAAATTCTTAAAATGGGAATTGCCCATTGTCTAAACACTCGCTTTTGTTCCTCTGTTGGCCTAAGTAAACTAGCAGCGAGATACTCACATTTACAGTATCACCACAACATTCAATCTCTTCTAAATATATGCAACTTAGAGTTGATCTTTGGGTTTGAAGCAAATGTACTGTTGCATTCAAAATTCGAGGACCTGGTATATAAATGATATATACATATGTCCATTCAAAAATGTGTGTATATGCATATGGGAAAACTACCCCATAAAAATGAAATGTTTAAAGAATCAAGAATGTAAATATGTTTTTCTAAATGGAAATGTGATTTTTAATTCTAATAAACAATGATTTTTTTTTGTTGAGAATTTCTTTGTGAAATGATGAGAAAACCGTAGGGACCTTTGGATTATCTCGTGGTGCTAACTCATTCTGCCCCTTCCAAGGTAGTGTAGGCTTGCCTCTTCTCTTGTTTTTCCACCATTTGGATGGCTATTTTGTCACGACTCCTTTATCGATCAGCTTCTTAATTTTTTAACGACCCCAAATTTCTTAGTATCATGCCCCAAGTGCCTCAATGTTTTGAAAGTGATACACATTTATCTCTCTGTTTCCTTTTGCTCCTAGGCAGGTCCGGGTCTTTAAACTAAGGTCCCTGAGTGCATGTTTGTTTTCGCCTGATTGTCATTAAGTCCTCAAAGCTGACCTTCATTTTCTCGAGCATATTATTAAAGAATAAAAATATAAAAGATGGCATAGAAGTCAATTTCCTCTTCATCTCGGGGGGTTGCACTTGGGTCACTAAACACGAGACACCTCAAAGCACATTCCTTGAAGCTTTCATCAGGTTTCATCTTCGTACCCTAGAGATACCGACGACTTAGTGCTAGGTCCAAAGCACATCATATCACGGTAGGGTCCCGCTAGACTGTCGGGAAGTAGTGGATCGGTAATTTTTAATGCATCCCTTCATCTTTTGCGAGAATATGGCGCGTGAATCTTGAGGCATCTTGTTCCATCATCATGTGCAAATCGAGAATCTTTGGAATTGAAGGAATGACCAACCAGTGGTTCAAACAGAGTTTTCTTGCATTACGGACATCAAACTTCTTGTTTTCTCTTTTTCCTCGAGCCCATCTTTTTAATCGCTCGGATCCGGATTTTTGAGTGTCTTCAATTCATGATAAAACTCTAATTGTTCTTTGGATTATCCTCAAAAATTTTATGCAAGGTGTAAATATGTCATGATTGTACAATGTAATGCAATGCAATGCAATGTAATGCAATGCAATGCATGAATGCAAATGCGGCGTTGATTCTCGAAACAGTCCTTAAAAGACTTTCAATCGGTAGAAAAATGTCCAGTTGCAAGAAACTAATAATGAATTACAGGTGCTTGATTAGCTTCCTTACGGAGATCTTGACTTGGGAAGCAAAACATATGCTCCATGTCTCGACGTCGTCTTCAGGATGATGGATGACTTCGTCTTCTCTTCTTATTCTATTTTATGGACTTGTGACGTCATGATCTTTATTTTTGTGGCTTCTAAAAATGACATCAACAAGTGCAGGCATAATGCAGATAAAATCTTTTCTGGGTGCAAACGAATAATACGTCTAAACAGGGATGGATTCTATCGGTCCTAAGGGAGTACTTTAAAAATTTTAGGGTTTAAATTAAAATTCTCAAAGATCATTTGGTTCAAAAATTTTAACTTACTTAAAAATGAAACTTTTAGGTTTCTTTTTTGTTATTATTATTCTTGAAAGTTTTATGAGAGAAGAAGTTTCAAAGCAAAATAATAATATTTTTAATTTTTTTTTTTTGAGTTAAATTAAAATCGAGAATTTAAAAATGGTCAAATGTGAAGATTTAAAATTAGGATTCTCGCGACCCCCGATGAATCTTTCGTCGCGACGTGCCTTATTGTCGCATCGCGTCTTCTTTCGCGATTGGTCTTTGCTCGACCTAACTTGATCTTCGTAATATTATCGTCCCAAAGAAGCGACTTTTTCTATTTTGAAAGCCTTTTAATGAATGTTCTTGAATCAACACCATGTCATGATATGCAACATGAATGCAAATAAAGGCGTTGATTCATTTGTAATCACCCTTTCGAACGACTTTCATGGGAATTAAAGGGTCCAGATTACAAAAAGATCCATATTACAAAAGGAGTCCCTATTACAAAAAGAGTCTATTACAAAGTCTTAATTACAAAATAAAATTCTACACATAAACTCTAGCTCTACCTCCTACCTCCTCGACACTCTGAGCAACTTGATAAACCTTGGTGCTTCTTCCATGTCCGGGGTTATGAAAGGCGGAGAGTCGTGGCTTCGTAGCTAAGTCATTCACACACCTTTTAGCTCGTTGTATGTCCACCATTAGGTCTCGTGTGTATACTTTGGCACTACACGCTCGTTCGGCAAATTGTTACGTCGGATCTATTGAGTAATCTCTGACCGATGTCACGCGACTGGATCGATCTTTGTCCTTCCTAAGACACCTTTTTCCATGATGAAAGATTTTCTAATCGGGCAAACCACTTGAATCAACGCTCTATGTAATGTGGATGCAATGATAATGCAACAAAAATATGTGTAAAAATAAAATAAAAAACAAAAAGAAATGAGTTAGTACCGATAAAAATAATAAATACATAAATAAAAGGACAAATTAAATAAGGTAAATAAACAAAACGACCCTATTTATCTAATCCAAAACACCTAAGGTTATCCGCATGGCTCTAACAGGGTGGGTTTCTATGTTCTCTACATGCAGTGTTGGTGCTAGGAGGTACCCGAATTGTCCTTGCTGTCCCCTACTAAGGGTAGCAAGGCCCCCGATCATCACCCATTATAGGCTCCTTTCAACGGGTTCAATTCGGGGACCCATTCGCTTATGCCCGTCTGAAGGAACGATATCCTTATTTAAAGCATAAGGTACTCGAGCCCCGAAGGTACTTGCTAGGCCCATACGGGAGAACGATATCTCCACGAAAGCATTAGCGTTTTCCCCCCACTTAAAAAGACGGGTTTATATGCCATATTTTAAATGCGTTAAAATAAACGCGCAATTATGACCGAATATTAATTTAATAGTCATTTTAATCCGGAACTTCCAATATTAGTAAAGCGGTAATTATTTTAAAAGCTTGACTCTCATTTGTTTTTTTCTTAAAAAAACAAAAATTGTCCCCAGCGGAGTCGCCATCTGTAGCGATGTTCCCTTTTAATTTTCATCGTTAAAAATAAAAGCGATTGTTTTTTCGAAGGATTTTTGAAAGGTGTTTGTGACTCTTTTGGATATAAAATATTTATTCCGTGGGGTTTTTAAAAGAAACCGTATTAAAAATTGGAGTCGCCACCGGCCACTTAGGTAGGCCGGACACCATAAAACCAGATTCAAAAGATTGAGTTCGGGAGTCGATTTACGGATGGGGAAGGATTAGCACCCCACACCGCCAAAAAATTGGTACTTTAATAATTACCGCTTTATTAATATTGGATTTTCCGGATTAGAGTGACGATTATTTTAAAATTCGGTCATAATTGCGAATTAATTTTAAAGGCCCCGTTATCCGAGAATAAACGCCCAACCACTATCACTACGCCTGATACTGGCCCCGTTTACGCTCGGATAAAAGGGCACCGCATTGACAATTTATATATCATATGCAATCTTAGTGGCAAAAATATAAAACATGGCAAAATATTTAAATACAATAAATATTGACATAATGAATACTAATCTAACATAAAATGCTAAACTAAAACATACATATATACATATTAATCTAACTCATAAATAAAAACATATCTAGCATAAACAAAATACTAATATTCATAAATATTAATCTAACACATAAATAAAAACAAACTCAACATAAATAAAATACTATTCTAAAACATACATAAATAAATATTAATCTAACTCATGAATAAAAACATATCTAACATAATAAAATATTAATATACAACACAAATTTAAAACATATTAAATATTAATCTAAAACATAAATATACAAAATAAAAAATAAGACTAAAATTTTAAGATAACTGATACTTCATTAAATTATAAAAATTACAACACTAATAAAAAAAGGGAAGAAAATATACCTAACTAGGAGCTCGAAACGATTTAACTCCGCCGAGATCTACCGCGACCCCTCAAAAATTTAACTAGATCGGACCTAAAATAGGACCCCGATCGAATGTTGGATCGAACCAACTGGGGTTGAGGGCACTGCCCCCAACCCCGGCCAGCCTTGCGGCCGGCCATGCCCCTATGAATTGATGGCAATTTGAATTGCCAATTTCTCTTCAATTTTGGGCGTGTCTTGCAATTCAATTGGGGTGCCTATTTATAGGCAATTGAGATGGATTGGTGGGTGACGTGGAGCACCCTGCTCCACGCAAATTCCCCTTTTTTTTTTTTTTTTGATTTGATTTTTTTTAATTATTATTATTATTTTTTTTGCCTTTTTTATATATATAATTTTACTATTATAATAACACTAAAACCCGGTCAAAAATGAGTGATTACACATTGCGATTGCTGGAGTAATATTCCATTTGCTGGCTCAAAACCCTTGAAAATTCATCATTCATGCCATAAGGGCGGGCCAAAAATACTGCTCGGCCATAAGTCCTAACAAATCTCTGTTGAATGTCTTCAAGAAATGCAAATGGAATTCGTCCTGCAAAAAAGAAGAAAAAAAGTACACGTAAACACATCGACCAGGACCAAAACAATTTATCATTAACAACTAGGAGCGAAGAGTCCTTAACAAAGAAGAGTCGCAAACACAAAGTAATTGCAATTATAAGTTCTCAATTTGATTACTGAAATATCCTTGGAATGCTACTGAAGGACATATAAATTTATGTCTCCAATTAGAGGTGTGCAAAATAAACCCTAACCGTTAACCGGTAAAACCGTTAAATTTTATCGGTTAATTAACTTACCGTTAAAGCTTAAACAGTTTCGGTTAACCAACCGTTAATGATGATGGTTAATGGTTAACCGTTATAAAATTATTTAGACATAAAATGAAGTTTGTGATTAGAAATTCTTTCCTTAAATATTTTTTTCTAAAAATTTTAATACAATATTTATCGAAGAAATAATTTCATTATTCTCGAAAGAATTAGTGAACATTTGAAAAAAAAATTATAATAGGTTACAGGTTAACATGTAACCTAACCGTTAAGTAGCGGTTAACCGTTTAAAAAGTTAATGATTAACCATTTTTTAATAGTTACGTTACGGTTTAATAATCGCTATAACGATTAACTAACCGTTTATGTTAAATGGTACGGTTAACCTACCATTAACATTAACACTCCTATCTCCAATCATCATTCAAGACACAGTAAAAGGGAAGTATTCTGTTATAGTCTTGAACAGAAATTAAGAGGAGGTGCAGAGAATAGATTGAGGAACAGAAATCAGAGTAAGAGCCAGAGTAATGAGAATAGTTTAGAGATAATTTTCATTCATTCAATCGATAAGATAATTGTAGGACTCAAACAGTCATACAAATGTTAATGTCGT